>PVJA010008921.1:33583-62648 GCA_004027025.1 Myocastor coypus | reverse complement strand
TTTTTTTTTTTTTTTTTTTGTCTTTTTGAGACAGGGTCTCGCTATGCAGTTGAGGCTGGTCCTGCACTCACTTTTGTAGCCCAGGCTGGTCTCGGACTCGCACTGATCCTCCTGCCTCAGCCTCCCAAGTGCTGGGATTACAGGCGTGAGCCACCACGCCCGGCTGCATTTCTTTATATCTCCCTATTTGTAACTTTTGTTGCTTTGAAATAGCAACAGAAAATAAACACATCCTGTGTCATTAAGTGTTGGCAGTGTTTATCTTGCATTTTATTTGCACGGGGGCTCACAACTGTGATTTTTCCTTAAATCACAGAGAGGATTACTTTTCAGTAATATAACATTGTTAAGACTTTTGCAACTCTTTGAGCTGAAATAAATGCCTTTTGCCTAAAGGGATATGAGTGAGTGAGAGGCTAAAGGTGGAATGTGATGGCTTGTGTCTAAATGTCTCTTAGATCCTCACACAGTTATGGGGTTCTGAGATTTTTCAGAAGTGGCTGAATATAGAATTTGTGATTGACTCATGGTCCATTGTTGGGATTAAGGGTAGGAGAACTACACCCCACCCAGGGAAGATATCCTGTATATACCGCAAGGAAAAGCAATAGGCTCGCACCTTCTTTTTCTCTCCTTTGTTGCTTTTGCTCTCTTCCACTGCCAAGAACTGTTGCCCCTTTGCTGTGTGGCACCTGCCCTAGGTGAGCCTATGATGAGCTGAACCCTTGTTGAAGTGTGATTTAAACAAACCTTTCTCCTTTTAACTTTGAATATGAGTATTTTGTTCTGCCAGTAAGAAAAGTAACTCAGACAATGTCTCAAAGAAAAAGTCAAAAAGGGCTGGGGAGATAGATTAATTTGATATTTGTTGCTTTAATTGCTGTAACTAAAAATATGAATTTGTGCAAATAATTTTGTGTATCTCAAGCTTATGTAGATCACCTACAGTTTGACTTTGGTATCTTTTTTTTTCGTTGAACTAGTTTTCAAGATTCTGTTTCTGTAAGGTTGATGCACCACCCTGACACTCAGAATGAAAGTAAGCGTTAAGCTGCTTTGCACTTTTTCATCCATTATAAAGAGTGATGCAAAGGTGTTTTCAGCCCTAGCATCTTGTGTTCAGGCCCTGGATAATGCAAGGCACAGCCTTGATTCCTTACATGTGTCTTCTCTTTGTGCTTTTTGTCTAATATTCAGCTGTTTCTATTCTGTAACACTGGTTTTTTTTTAAAAAATGAGTTCCTTCAGCTAGAGGAACTCAGATCTTTTTCGTTGTGGCATTTCTGTTCAACCTATTCTCTCCATTAGGAAAACTAAGAAAAGCATATCAATGAATCCGTACCTAAAAACTATTTAAGATTATGTATTACATATAATTAAATAGGACAAAATTCCCCCAAAAATTTAAGGTTAAAATAGACTGAATGCTTAGATATACTGTTAAAAGTCAACTTCTCTAAATGTTGTTTTAAAATTTCAATTATTTTCCTTGTTATGAATTGAAATTAAGACTTACCCTCCTTGTTTTACAGATAATACTATAACTTTATGGAAAGATATTCAAGCACCTGGGAGCAATTTTTGGCTTACAGCTAGCAAAACTATAGAGATGTGATTTCTACATTTGAAAGGAATTAAATTTTGTTAATGACTTCAATGAACTGAGAAAATGGTTGTGTGCATCAAATTAGATGTTGATTCCAAATGATACATGAGTTTTAGCATGGAAAGAGTCAATAGCTTGTTATCTCATGCCTGGAATCCTGACCTTTGTGAATTCAAAGGCAGGAAGGTTTTGTAATGTGAACATACTGTATTTAAGGTTCTTTGTCACATAACAGCAGAAAATAAATTCAGACACTGATACAAGTTGCTTTAATCAAGTGTATACCCTGAATGTCAAAGGTTAAGATATTATGCTATTACTTTGGAACATCTGGTTTAACACAAAATGAGGTAGCTTCATTAAGTAGAAGAACGTGTTGGACACAATGACATTAACTTTCCCCATTATTTTCTTTTCTGAAACTAATCTTGATGACTGTCACCCTTCTACGATATTTTGCACTGAGTATAATCCACAAGGCTAGATCACTGACAAAATCACCGTGTTAGTACTTTCTCATACATGTGTGCCCATGCCATAGGTTGACAGCTTAACTTTTACAATTTAGGCAATGTTTGCAAGAAGAAAATTTAACATTATTTTAAAGATTTAGGGCTCATCATGCCAAACAGATGACTAAGCTGCCTCATTTCTCTTAATTAAAGTTCATCTTAATCAAGACACTGCCTGTCATACAATATTTCTTGAAAGACAGTTCTTAGTCTAATCACCCTAACCTCAGTCTCAAGGGAAGTGCCGTGCTGGAGTTTGTATTTGAACATACAGCTCAATGTCAATGCAAACAGTCAGTTCCAAAATCTTACAGAATGAACTTACATATAAAAACAGGTGAGTCACTCAGTTCAGTTTTTCAAAAGATTCATTCATTCATTCATTCATTCATTCATTCATTCATTCATTTATTTGGTACTAGGTCTCCATATGTAGGTTGAGCTTGTAGCGATTCTCCCCAGAGCTGGGATTACAGGTGTATACTACCATGCCCAGTTTCAGTGGCCAGTATGGCGTGTGGTCCACATAGCATGTGGTACCAGGTATTGAAAATGAGTCCTTACGCTTGCCGGGCAGAAGCATAGACTGCTGAGCTATCACCTCAGCCCTCAATGCGAAATTCTGTAGCATCGTACCCTAGTTTTTTTCTCAGAATTTGCACAAGTAATTATGGTGAGAAAATACCAAATCAGTCAATGTATTTGGAAAACTCCACTATGGTGACATTTATATATTTATTAAACAAAAGACAAGTAGCTTAAAATAGCATATAGTAATGTTTCTGACCTTTTACGTTATTAAAAATGGCTAATTTAAATGATTTGCATACTGCATCGTTGTTCCAAATTTCATTCATTCTTTTGTCACGTAACTTTTCTATGACCCCCGCACTCTGAACATGTAAATTGCTCTGAAAAATAGATGCGCACATCATGGCTATAAGTAGAATCTTAGAAAGCATTTGTGGAATTGTTCTTGTTCTCTTTTGTTCTATACTAATGTTAAAAAGTAAAGGCAAGTTCAACCACTGGGCCCAGGAGGAGGATGAGAGTTACCCGGAGTGCCAAGCTCCCTCCAAGTTAGTGTCAGCAGAAATATCTAGTGATACCCAGCCAACAACTTCAAATAGCTGTGCCACCTGCCAACTTGTGATCTCGTTAGCGCTTGTTTTTGTGGTGCACTGAGATTCAATGGCTGATTATATAATACTATCAAAAAGCTATTCGGCTCTCTTCCAAACTTTGTCTTTGCATAAAACTCTGAAGACAACAATGTGTGTTGCCACATTATTAAATCACTACTGTAATTTTTAGTGAAATTTGGTATCACTTCTATTTTTTTTTTTTTTTCACTTTTTTAGTGTATTTTAGGGAATGGTGTACAGGCTGTTTGGGGTCTCGCTACTAGATCAGACTCATAGTAGTTCACATTTTTATAGCCTCCCAAGAACTGGGATTACAGGTGAACACCACCATACCCAGTCTCAGTTGCCATCTCAGCATGACCCGGGTGTGAAGCTAGCAAGGCAAGCCCAGGGATCAAACCCCTGCCCTGCACTTACTATTTTTCTTCTCTTTGAAAAATGAAAAAAAAAGAATAAAATAATAAGAACTGTTATTGAGTCTAAGCAACTGAAAATTTCTAAAATGTTTAACAACTTTAAACACATTACAAATAATAGTTTTTGCAGGGCTTATTATGCACAACACAAACATGGTAGGTATCCGTATAATGTGCTTCAAGTAGCACAAATTCATAGGTACATGGCTTTAAATGAAGTGTATATTGATTGTAGTGTAAGCTCTTAATTTCATCTTTGAAAATTATTATTTATGAATGAACATAATCATATAATAGATCTCATTAAATTCACTTGATAGCATTCATGTAAACAAATCTATAAATATTTGCAACAAAACACATGTGAAATGGTGTTTCTAGTATGTCAGTTAATCTTTATGAAATACTGTAAGTACCTTTGTGTATTTCACCAGTAGCAAACATAAAACAAAGATTATAGCTATGGGACCATTTGATAAAATTAGCAAATAGTGCACAAGCAGGTGTTACCCATCAAGGTAATGTGTCAATGTTTACAAAGGCATTACAGTCATATTCTAGGATGCCATTTCTCTCTCAAGCACAGAGAGGCAGGACGTTAAGGATCAAATAATTTCAAAGGAGAACTTGAAGGTTCTTGTGGGACTCATTGTCCAGTTAGGGTTGCTGCAGTTTCTCATTCCACATTCTGGCATAGTGTTCTTTGGTAATCTTCAAAGAGCCATAAATATATGGATCCATGGCTCCAGGGGGACACAAGATGAATATTGATAGCCTTTATGTGATGCTAACTCAGTGTCAAGAAAGTGAGCTCAGAAGTCATGGCTATTTCACTTAGATTTTAAAAGATGTCTCAGAGCTCTGGGGCTCAGATAGAGAAATGTCACCGGAGTAGGACCTCTTCAGATGACCACCACCAGGAGTCCCCACAGAACTCCAGAGTGTGATCCCAAATGGTGAGACCTGCAGGCACCTGACTCCAACCTCCAAGAACTTCTGTGTGTGCAGAGTGCAGCAACTCCACACAGGCATGATCTCCAGGGGCACTAGATGCCTAGCCCCTGGACTAGTACATGCTGGATACACTGTATAGGCTCAGAATACTATCCTCAATATTGAATATTTTAATGTTGCTTGTGTATTGGACGTTTGACTTACAGCTTGTTGTCTCTTAAAATCTGATGGAGGATTGAAGGTTTTTCTCATTATATTCTAAAATGGAAATTTTGTTTGATTTCATGAGATCATATGCAGAATTTTTTTGCCTCAGTGTGTCAGATCTGGGGTTTAGCCATTTCTGAGTTATATATGATATCTAGATAACACCTGAGATTTTCCAGGTGGTACTGGAATAAGCTAACATTATCTGGCCCGCTTACAATGGAATAAATGCATTTGTATATGTTAAAGGTGTGAAAATGACGAAACTAGTGGTAAAATTCCATACTTTAATAATAATGTTGCCTCCAAATTTTGTGTGGAATATTGATCTCCAATGCAGCAGTATTAGGGAGCACCCTAAGCAAGCTGCAAATCCATATGTTAGTTTTCTGTGTTAACTATTCTGGTCTGTTCCAGGGCCACTTGTCTTGTTTGATGTGTCAGCAGGTGGCACGTGGAAACAACTCTTCGTGCTGCTGTGCTGAGTAGAGGTCTCTATCCAGTGATGCTTTGTCTTCTCAAAAGATGAGATAACATTTCAGCTGAAGACTGACTCCTGCACAAAATTCTATAGAGGTAAATGTTAACTCAAGCTAGCAAAAAATTTCCCAGGAATAAATGGCATATTCAAATTTTATTGCATTTAAGAAGAAATAACAAAACACGTTAGTAGTACATTTCCAGTATTTGATACAATGCATATTGTCCTCCAAGTAATTATGCACAGCACAGGGTGTAGACATGATAATTTTTATAATT
The DNA here is from genome assembly GCA_004027025.1 of Myocastor coypus. Lineage (NCBI taxonomy): Eukaryota > Metazoa > Chordata > Mammalia > Rodentia > Myocastoridae > Myocastor > Myocastor coypus. The sequence continues at coordinate 57,049 of PVJA010008921.1, read as the reverse complement.
GTAATTGGTAGAAAAGAATGTTTTCTCACGGAATTAAGAGAAATCCAAAGTTCCATAATCGCAGTGGGTTATTGGCAAAACTGGTAATATTGGAAGCTATTGATTTAAGCCTTTTAAAGTTCAGCATACAAATCTAGCTTTACATTTCATGCCTTGTAGTTAAACTTTTCTGCTGTGTGGTTAAGGGTAAATCAAAGCAAGACCTGTACAATAAAACATGAACCTTTTGTACCTCCCCAGGTCACTGAAATCCCCTCAGAATTAACTTTGAAATCATGCCCAGCGCTTTGCAGAACTGTTGTCAGTGTCAGCCGTCTGGATGAGTTATGGCCATTGCTTGACCAGTTTGCTCTCTGAGAAAGCATGACAGAGTGTTTTCGCTCTAGAAGACTCTCCTTAGGCACACTATACATCTTCAATCCCTTTTCTCTGTAGCACCATAATCTCCTTGAAGAGGAAATTGGGGAAACCACTGAGTTATAGGATGTTACCTGGTTCATATAAAATACTTACTCAGCTTTTCTTAACTTGTTTTTGTACAAATCGAATTTCTGGATCATAGGCTCCCTGAATGAGGGTGATAGTGTTTGCTACTAATATTTCTTGCAGATATTTTCAAGGTTTCCTTTTGTCATCTTCTGTATTTTAACAGAAGTATGGGCTGGGTGTGGTGTTGCATTCTTGTTTTATTTTTACACTGACAAAAAGGGAACAGCAAATAAAATACAGAGTTCTCATATTCATTCTAATCCCCTTCCTCCAAAATACACACACACACATGAATGCACAAACAACAGATCATCCCCATTATGAAAAGCCTACCTAAAAATGGTACATTTATTATAATTGAACCTAGAATGATAAATCCGTATTATTTAAAGTCTTAGCAACCACTGATGCTTTCCTATTTCCACAAAAATATATTAGAAATGATACAGAATTTCACTAAATAAAATTATAGGAATTCAACAATAGTTGCATCTTACAAATTGTTGTCTTCCAACTAGTTGTTCAGGGGACCAGAGAGAGTTCTCACCAGTCTAAAGGACCTGCTTTAGCAAGCTTAGGCAAGTGCAGGGTCCACAGTTCAATCCCACGCACCATATGCCACACCAGCCATGACCCCAGAATGGGCTGAGCCAGCCTCAAACAAACAAACAAACAAACAAACAAAAACTAGTTGTTCAGATTACATATATAAGCCTGTAAAAGTAGTCAAAAATTAAAAGAGAGTCAGACAGACAGACAGACAGACAGACAGAGAGTGAGAGAGACAGACAGTGAGAGAGAAAATGAAGCATTAACTTTTTCTTTCAGCAGACCAGCAGAAATCAACAGTAAAATTGTCCAAACTGTCATATGGATAGAAAGATGGATAGATAGATAGATAGATAGATAGATAGATAGATAGATAGATAGATAGAGGTAGATATAGATATAGATATAGATATAGATATAGATGTGGATGTAGATGTATAGAAATTTTTTCCCTTTCTTTTTTCTTTATTCCTTTCCCTCATTTGATTTGTTCCTTTCCTTTAAACAGTTTCTTCCACTTGAATAATATCCATTGTACCTTTAGATCTTATCTTCTCTTTCAGGTTCTTATACAAGGCAGACAATGTGATGTTGAAACATGTGGGTATGGTTTATTTCATTTATGAGTGTGATCTTTAGATGTATCAAATTTCCTGTAATAGATTCAAGTTCATCTTTGACATAGTTGAATAATACTCCACTGTGTAAAAATGCCACATTTTTTTAATCTATTTGCTGGACATTTGGGTTGTTTCCAAAATTTAGCTATCACAAATGATGCTAGTATATAAACATGGATGTACATGTATTACTGTAGCATGATGTTTTCAGTTCTTCTGGAAAAAAAAAATCCAGGAGGGAAATACCTGGGCCAAACTGAACCCCCAATTGTAGTTTGCTGGTGAATCTACACTGATTTCCCCAGTCTACACAACCGTCAGCAATGGAGATGGCTTCCTTTTTGCCATAGCCTTTCCAGCATTTGTTATTGGTTGACTCCTTGTTGATAGTCACTCTTTCTGGAGTGAGATAGAATCTTAGTGTTGTTTTAATTTGCATTTCTTCAATGGTAATGATGTTTCTTATGTATCATAACTGCACTATGTCTGTAGACCGAAAGAAGGGTATTAATTTTAGTTCTACCTTCTATTGTCAGAGACATAAATATGAGTCAACAAACTATAGAAAAGTAAACTTCTAAAAAGTTACAGCCACAGTCACATTGAATATTCACTTATAGAAAGTTACATATGGCGTCAGTTTACCTGATATCTTCTTCTTTCACAAAATTTTGCAGCACATAAATCAGTACTGAGAAAAATCGATATGATGAAATATTTTGTATCATGTTGAGGCTTCATTACTAACCATTCTTGTTAATGAGATAACTTAAGTGTTGTTTAAGCACAGTTTGGAGAAAGGTCATCATGAAGAAATTTGCATGTGTCATAAAATAAGGATCATAATTTCAATGTTATGGTCCATAACTATATAATTAAAGATATGAAACGTCAAATTATACAACACTTCAGGGTTTCACCCCTTGTGACCACTTATATTAGCCACATTATTATATAGCTCTCTGGTATGGCTGAGTGATTGTTCAGATGTCTACTACTATAAATATTAGAAAGCTTAGAGTTGCAATTGAATAATACAGTCCCCATTTTTATGAGGGCTGTAAATTTGATATATTTGGAAAACAAAGTAAATTAACCAAGAGTAGAAATAGAGAATCATAAGAAAACAATACACATTCTATCAATTTATTTTGTATCTGCCAGATAATTTAATTTACAAACCCAATTAATAAGTGAGAAAAATATTTTTACCTTACACTCTGTAAGGGCTCAAGTGTTCTATAGTAAGTTATATATTGGTATAATAACATTCATGAAGTGTCTAGAACACAATCTCATCTCAACCATTGTTAAGTAAAAATAGAAAACACATGACTTGAGAATATAATAACTATTTCCTCACTATCTTTTGTTACTAACACAATTCTGTTGCATTCATTTTTTATAAGTTTCAGTTATAGTGTAGCAATATCTAAAGAATTAATAGAGCTAACTGCTGACTATCCTAGTATACAGTTATTAAGAAATTTTTTAAAATGAAGAACAAAATACATGTGGAGTGGCTAATAAATAGTCTCTCAAAGTAGGAATTAGTCATATAATAGAGTAAGAAAATTGTCTTTCAACATTCACTGATAGTGCCAGTGATAGTGAGTCACCAGAAAAATGTTGAAAGGAACAGGTTTTAATTCACTAATGGTTATTTTATCTTGTATAGTCTTAACTTTAGTGATAGTGAATTCAAAGTGAACTCAATTAGTTCCCATATGATTTCAAATCTTCTTGGAAAATGAAGATATATATCAATTAAATGGTATACTTTTAGATTTCTAAAAAATAACGATTTCCATATATGACTTTACAGATTAAATATTTGTGAAGACCAGGTGAAATTAAATACATGTTGTGGCAAAAACAACCATTGTATAATGCTGATGGGAATGTAAACTAGTCCTACCAGTGTAGAAATGAATGTGAAAATTACTCAGAATTCTAAAGTTAAAAATTTCTTTCAAAGTAGCTATTTCCCTTCTAGGTATCTTCCCAAGAGGTCTAAGATATTATATTTCATATATATATATATATATATATATATATATATATATATAACCTTACCTCAAACAATTCATAATAGCTACATTTTGGATGTGAACTTAATGTTTATCAGTAATGAATGGATAAAGAAAAAGTTGTTTTTATGCATGTTGGTAAAATTTGAGTTATTTTTAGGAACAACAATGCACTTTGAGATTACAACATTGTGAAATAAACAAGACATATAACCTGAATATTGCATGATTTCTCTTGCTTGAGAATTCCAAAATGTCAATAAATTCTGAACTCAAACATTAACATATATGAAACACTGAGTCAGATCTTTTGCCAAGAGAATGAAGACTAAACGATAGAGGCAGAAAGGAAGGAGAGGTGGGAGAGGACTAATAAAACCATTAAGATACATTATGTACTAACTCTTCATGAGGAATACAATCACCATGTACTGAAAACATGTATCAATGAAACTAGAAGTTCAGTATAAGTCCACATAGAAGTATATTCATCAATAAGTTTTTGTTAGCTTGAACTTTTCAGGATGTTAACTACAACGGAAACAGAAGCTATTATAAGAACATCAGGACAGTTGCAGAATCACTGCATTTTATTTTGTAATGTTTTAAAATTTTATTTATTTACTTACTTACTTACTTACTTACTTATGGTACCCAGGATTAAACTGAGGACCTTGTGCTTGCCAGGAAAGCACATATTGTACTGAACTATCTTCCTAGCCCTGAATCACTAGATTGTAAAATGCAAATCTGAAAAATTAAATGTTAAGAGTTTCTTCCACAGGGGCCCGGCGGGATGGCTCAGTGGTCTAAAGCACCTGCTTGGGGAAGCTTGGGCGGCTTCAGGGACCGCGGTTCGATCCCCAGCACCACATGCTGCGCCAGCCCTGCCCTTGGGGCAGGCTGAGCCGGCCATGAAAATGAGTGAATAAACAAACAAAGGTTCTGAAACAATAAATAAATAAATAAATAAATAAATAAATAAATAAATAAATAAAAAGAGTTTCTTCCACAAATTGATATATTTATGTTCTTTTCAGAAAATTCCTCAAAAGTTGTATTGATTACAGAAGAAATAAATCTAGAAGTAATCATCACCATTTGAATACCAGAAGTAAACATTTTTGTTTTGTCTGAATAATAAATATTTTTGAAACTTCGATTTTGTGGTCTAAATGTAAGAGTACCATCTCATATTTATTTTATCACTTATCATGTATGTGGGAAAATGAGATTCTTCAAGTATTTAGAGGAGGAAATGGCTTAATCTATGAAATTTGAAATTAAACCAAAAAGTGGAATTAAGATAAAACAAAGTGTGATTGCAGTGTAACCGAGACTGAGAGACAGTTTTTCCCATTTGGGTCTTTCCCAGGAGAACGTGCAGGGCTTCTAGATGCCGTCATTCACAGCATCTGGTACCACCAAGGATGTGAGTGATGCCATGGACACTGTTCAAAAACAGCAGGTAAATCATGAAGGCTGGAGTCTGGTGTATTCCCAAAGAGCTACCAGTGTTATCTCAGGGGAACAAGGCTTCTACTTCCTTTCTCTGTTTTTGGCCACACATGGGTGGCATTTGATAAGAAATCATCTGGTTAAGGATTTGGGGATTTTAAGATTTCAGCCCTGTCACATGCATGGGTGAAAAGATCTGCAAAACAGAGATGCTACTAAATAAGAATAAACATCTGGCTTATTTTTTTTTTACCAAGCTCTGACATCTTTTTATTTGAAGGAAACATTTATGATTTTTTAATAGCAAAAGTTGCCTTATAAATCCAAGTAATTATAGGAGTCAGCATGATAGCCCAGTGGTCTAAAATCCCTGCTTAGTCAAGGTAGGCAGGCACAGGGGACTGTGGTTCAATCCCTGGCAGCACATGCCATTCCAGGCCTGCCCTCAGGGAGGGTTGAGCAAGCCGGAAATAAAAATAAAACAATCTAACTAATTGCAGCTTAGTGAAGTTATTCGTATACTTGTAAATAGTTATGAAGTAAGCATTTTTGACAAAAATAACTTACCATTCACTCATTCCAAATGTTTAATACAACCATTCATGAAATTCTCCCTGATAATGAAAATACAACAGCTACCAGTGCCTGTGGCTGCTGTAAAATTATTGTGACATTTTATGCTGCCACCATTTTATGTGCCTTTGTGTTACTAATTACCATTCATATCTGTGAGGTATCTGACTATTTCAAATTTGTTTATTTGCCCATTATTGTTCACCTGTTGCTAATTGAGGACCTGTTTCTAATATTGTTTTGTTTTATTTTATTTTTCCTATTTTGCCTCTCTCTCAGATTTCCACTTTTACTAATACCGTAGCTTGTCAATAGGTTTATTTCTTCCCTTAAAATGTATAAATTTTCTTGTTATATTATCAACCCATCTTATGTTTCAGCTACTTGCCAGTAATCCATACAAGTTTACATATGATCTTACCCATTTTAGTGAATCCATATCAATACATTTAGGTTTATGGAGCCGGGCATGGTGGCACACGCCTGTAATCCCCGCACTTGGGAGGCTGAAGCAAGAGGATCGGTGCGAGTTCGAGACCAGCCTGGGCTACAAAAGTGAGCTCAAGGCAAGCCTGAACTGCATAGTGAGACCCTGTCTCAAAAAGACAAAAAAAAATACATTTAGGTTTATGCATGATTCTACTTACATAGATAACAAAACATGTGGGAAATATGTATAATACAATAACAGTGATATTTTTAAAAGATGCTCATTTTTCTAAATCCCAGTTTCAGTTAATAATTATATAATTCAAAGTCTCATAGTTGAAAGCAAACATAAACAGATCTGTGTTACTGAATTTTGTACCATCCTTTAAGATACAGGACCACATGAAAAAATGGTTCCACAAAGACAAAAGCTGATATTTCCTTAAAAAAACTATGAAGTATATGACTAATTTTGAGATAAGGAAGTGGCAGAAAATAACTTCCAAAATATCTTTTCCCAAACTACAGCAAGTTATTCTGACAGAAGCATGTGGCCTGACTAGGAACTCCTCACTGGCCAACCCAGAATGAACAGATTCAAATTAGTGAATACTGATGAACAACATACATTTATTGAATGAGATCATTTGCCTCGGAAAAAACAAAATTTCCAGGTTATCAAAAACAAACAAAAAATTGGTAGCACAAATCACATAATTTGAATAAGAACCTATATAAAAAGTTTTCAGATTAAGAAGTACATTACAAGTTGTCTTTTCCATTTGTATTAGATGCATACAAACATTTAGGCATAAGGATTTGAAACAAGGTTACATCTATTATGCTGATCATAGTTATATGTTCTTTAACATACAGTTCAGAACTCAGCTGTTCAGCCACACCAAAAGTTCACCAAATGGCTCATAGATCTTTATTTTAAAAACCTGTATTTCTTATATTAAGCAAAACATTATTGTTTAACTCCCTGTACATTGAAAGGATCTGAAATATTTTATGAACTTGCATGCCCCTAATATGTTTAATTTAAGGACTAATTAGATAAATACAAATTAAAGTCAAAATGTGCTCTTTTGCCCTTGTTATGAAAGTCAAAATAATGTGCACTTATTAGGGAACATTTTTAAAAATGACAACACTAAATTTTGACAAGTAGAGCCCCTAAAATGAACACATTACTGCAAAGAATTTATGATACCTCATTCTGGTTTTCTAGCCCCTGTCTACCATGAACTATTTCACTTTTTAATGCCCTTTTGCCATGTGCAACTCTGCCTTGAATTCAGTCAACTATGGGCTGAGGAAAATATTACAGAGAGCCAAAGAAGCTTTTCCTCTTTAAATTGGGGAGTTGGGTGTTTTGCCTGAGCAACGATAGAAAAGTAACTAAGACAGAATTAGTTACAAAAGAAGTGATTTCATGTTGTGACTATATCTGGCAATGTGGTTTAGCAGCATTTGAGGCAAGTTTGTGGGCAAGAGAAGAGTTGGAAAAGGTGTGGGGATGCTGACTGTAAAAGAACAACTAGAACAAACTGAGGCTGTACTTAAGAAGAGACACTAAATCTGTCAGATGAAAATGTTCACAGAAATTCAACTGAGAAAGACAACAATCAGGAGGTTTAGGCTTGGAAGAAGAACTGCATTGGTTGTTGGATAAGAGATAATGCATGTATAGATTGCCAGAAATTAAGGCTGCATTTTGCTTTGTGTACAGAGATTTTCTTAGCACCATGATTAGAGTGGGAGACTAATTCAACTTGGAGGAGAAATTTCAAGACAGTGTGATGTTGAAGTGGTTGGAAGGCTACTGTTGGGGAGTTTTTAGCCAGATTTATGTTGAGAATCACGAATAAAGAGCTCAATTGAATAATTTAAACATTTTGAGTTTATGTACAAAGAAAGTTCCAGTAAAACTGTGGAGTACAGAGATGGGGCAGAGAACTTTCTGGAGAAGGAAGAGTAGAATAGAAAATGTAGCCTGAAGACATTCCTAGAGACAGCAGGACTTCATCAATTGCAGCCTTTTAATTGTGAAAAGGGAAAGACTTTGCTATGAGATGAAAGCCCTAAAGCACCAGCTTCCAAAATTTCAGTGGTCATAGGATGCTATTCCTTGGAATTTGATTCATAGCCACTGGGACCCTATAGCTAAGAGAAAGGAAGCCTGCTTACTTCACCATTGGTGGCAGACATTGGTATTATCTATGTGGTGTTGGTTTTAAATGTATAAAGAGTGGAATAGCTGTGGGATAAGGAAGGCTTCCATCCAAATTTCAGAACAGGCCTGGGAGGCCAGGTATTGTATCACTCAGAGGTCAATGTTTGATTGCTGTAAGATTGAGGCAAACATATAGTGAAGACTGATGGAATCTAGATAATCAAGAATGTCAGTCAGCCAAGGAAAGCTGCAAGAATTGAGCAAAGCCATTCAAAGGAAGAAATCATGGGAGCTACAGCCACCAGAAGTACCATAGGGGATGGCACCACCAAAACTTGGTACAGATTGCCAGAATAGCTAGAGTTTACAGTGGGATGTAGTGTTTGTCTGCCGGATTTCACTCTTTCTTTGTTCTTATTCCTTTGCTATATCCACTTATTTGTAACTTTTGGAATGGAACTGTCTATACTGTTTAACTTGCTTTTCATTTGTACAGGGGCTTACAGCTAAAAATTTGTCTTAAATTTCAAAGGAGATACTGAGCCTGGACATTTAATCAGTTCTGAAACTTTTAGGGCTTTGGGAACTCTTAGAGATGGACTTCAATGCCTTTTGTACAAAGGAATGTTCAGGAATTTGAGAAAGTAAGGGTAGAATACATTGGCTTGTGTCTGAATGACCTCCTCAAAGCCTCATGCTGTCACAGATTTTATTTCAGAGGTGGGTGGATCTAGAATGTGTGATTCTGGGATTGATTCATGATGCAAAGCTAGGCACAGAGGACCTAGAATTATGGGTAAACTACCCACCCTGTATATCCTAGATGAGATATAAGGATTGAAAGAGCTGTAGTCATATCTTCTGCTGCTTTGCTACTGTCTTAGTTACTCTTCTCTCATTGCTGGGACAGAATACCTGACACTCAAAATTAAGGAAGGAAAATTTATTTAGCTCCCCATTACTGGAGTTTCCAGTCCATACTCAGCTAGGTCCAACAGACTGGCACATGGCAGAGGGCAACAGTTTATTTTATTTTTATTTATTTACTTTTTTTTTTTTTTTTTTTGTCTTTTTGAGACAGGGTCTCGCTATGCAGTTCAGGCTGGCCTTGAGCTCACTTTGGTAGCCCAGGCTGGTCTCGAACTCGCACTGATCCTCCCGCCTCAGCCTCCCAAGTGCTGGGATTACAGGCATGCGCCACCACACCCGGCAAGAGGGCAACAGTTTATGCTGGTAGAAAACAGCAAAAGAGCAAAGGTAGTAGCAGCATTAACAATGACAACAGAGACGAAGTCTGACTCCCTAAAGTTGCATTCAGGCTATCTGCCCCAGGCTAGGTGTGGCACTCACACCCATAATCCCAGCAGTACTAAGACCCATAATCCCAGTCTTGATCATAAACTAATCTCAATCTCTAGAAGTCCATGATTGCAAGAGACTTTAGGGCATATCTAGACATAAACCATAACAGCTATATCCTGTCTACCATGACTTGTTCCTCCTTTGTGATGCCACTTTATTTTATTTTATTTTATTTTATTTTTTTGAGCCAGGATATGTTAGACTTAAAACTCTAAAATATATAAGCTAAATAAATTTTTCCTCCTTCAATTTTATGTATGGAACACATGGTCTCAGCAATAAGAATTATAAGACAAATTTTGTCATTTTTCATAAAATCCAAGTCTCCATTGTTTCCTGTGATTTTTTTTTTAGCTGTTTTCATATCTTCTTTGAATGAGTACGTATCCAATTATTTGCTAGTTTTTGTGGGGTCGTTAGTCTCTATGTTGGCATGTTGGAAGTAATTTTGATATCTTAAAAAGTGGTTCTTTGTTAGATATGTTTTTTTTAAAATTGTCTTTCATTGTATTTTTTATTTTCTTAATATTTTTCTTAATACATAACACTATTTAATTTGATGAAGTTATTTTCATGTATTGTTTCACTAGTGCCTACGCCAATCCTATTCCTGTGTTCTGTGTATCTTTTCTTAAAAGCATAAAAAAATTTTGATGCCTCTATGTACTGAGCTTTGAAATTAGGGGATATGAACTTACCAACTTTATTTTTCTTTTTTAAAATTAATTTGATTACTCAAAACCACTTCCAGTCTCTCTCTCTCTCTGTCTCTCTGTGTCTCTGTCTCTCTCTCTCTCTCTCTCTCTCTCGCTCTCTCTCTCTCTTCTCTCCCCCATAATCCCAGAATCTATATCTCTCCTCTAATCTCTGTGTGTATATATATATATATATATATATATATATATATATATTCTTATGCTTGAACACTTACTGTCCTTCCCCTTATTCAAATCTCCCTTAGGCAATGTACAAAGACATTTCACTTTCTTCATTAAATTTGTTCCTAATTATACTATTGTTTGAGATCTAAGTGTAAATTGAATTGTTGTTTCAATTTTCTTTTGGAGCAATTACTGAAGTTTTAAAGGAAAATGAAATCTGAATTCTTGCATATAGATCTTGTATCCTAAGGCTTTGTGAAATTTGTTCACTAACAGTTCTTTTCTTTTTAAATAGATTGTTTATGATTTTTTATTTATACTTCTATGTTACCTTGAAAGAAATAGTTATTCATATTTTTAACTTGGGTTTGCTTTAATTTTTTTCTTCTTCATTGCTTTTGGAATATATAAGAAGATATTAAATAGCAATGATAAAATCAGGTGTGTTTTACTTGTTTCTTTTTATTTTTTTTCTCTTCTCTTCTCTTCTCCTGCTCCTCTTCCTCCTCTTCTTCTGCATCCTCCTCCTCCTCTTCCTCTTTCTCTCCTTCTCCTTCTCCTTTTCTTCTTCCTCCTCCTCATTGCTTTTCTATGTATTTTTAGTACAGGACTACAAGTTCTCATTACACAGCTCAGACTTGTGGTGGGCCTCCTGTTTTCAAGCTTTCAAGCATGAGGATAACAGGCATGCACCGCAATGCCCAGACTTAATCTCTATCTCATCATGCCCCCAGGGCAGGGCTGGTCTGGCTTGGGGGGATCCAACACTGATCCCTGAGTCTGTCTAAGCAGATGCTGTAACTCACTGAGATATCTGGCTGGTCCTGCTTGCTCAGTCTTAAAGGCAAAGCATTCAGTCTTGACAGTGACTATATTATTTGAGCTATGAGGTTCTTCTAATAAATACATTTTCTTGGAGAAAGAAAACTCCCATTAATTTCCAGTGTACTAAAGCTTCATCTGATTGACTGAATAATTTGTCTGAAATGATCTCTTATTCTGGTGTATTCAATAAGATCTAGAATTTAAGTATGATGACTTAGCAATTTTCCCAGCTTTGATTTTTGAAACATTTTGATGACATTTTTCAATTTCTGAAATATTTGGCAGAATTTACCAATGAAAGTATCTTCTCCTGTGCTTGTTGTTTGCGGAAACTTTTACTCCCAATAGGTTAACTCTGAAGTTTTTTCAACCAATTTCTATTACTTATTTAGGGGAAAAGAGAATTATTACGTTTTTTATCTCCTACATCTAGTGGTATCATTTAGTAGTTTGATAAAAGTGATTTATCTTTCCTCTGCTTTGTTCTAACACTTTGCATATCTTTGCTACATTGAGGACTAAAACTAGAGCCTCTTGGGCCCAGCAGGATGGCTCAGTGGTCTAAAGCGCCTGCTTGAGAAAGCTTGGGTGGCTTCAGGGACCTCAGTTCGATCCCCGGCACCACATGCTGCGTCAGCCCTGCTCTCGGAGCGGGCTGAGCCAGCCATAAAAAAAATGGGTGAATAAGCAAACAAAGATTCTGAAACAAGAAAAAATAAATAAATAAAATTTTAAAAAAAACAAAAAAGCTAGAGCCTCTTACATGTACAACACCATCTCAAAACTCAATTTCTAAAGGATCCAAATGCTTAAATCTGGAGTAATTTGTACCAAAAAATAAATGGAGTATGTTTTTATAACATAAAATATTAAACAAAGTCAGTGTGTCTATACTGATATAAAGAAGTAAAAATAAATGACTGCAAAGAGAAATTTCCAATGCGGAGGAATTTTAAATAATTTTTGTAGATACAAAGACAAGAATTTAGTTTTCAAATAGTACTAGGAAAACTGATGCAGAAAAGACTTTTGACAAAGTCCAACACTCATTCATGTTCAAAGTCGTACAGTAACTTGGAATAGAGGGCTTCTTCCTCAATCTGATAAAAGCCACCTCTGATAATCCAACAGCTAACATAATTCTAAATGGGGAAAAGTGAAGCCTTTTACTGTCAAATCTGGTACAAGACAAGGATGTCCTCTATCACCACTCCTATTCAATATAGTGCTGGAATCATTAGCTACAGCCATTAGACAAGTGAGAGAAATAAAAAGAATAAAAATAGGTAAAGAAGAAATTAAATTATCATTATTTGCAGATGACATAATAATTTATTTGGAAGACCTAAAAAACTCCACCAACAAGCTACTGGTATTAATACACAAATTCAGTAGCATAACAGGTTACAAAGTCAATACACAACAGTCAATGTCATTCTTCTATACTGACAACAAACACACTGAGAGAAAAATTAGAGAAACAATACCTTTTACAATAGCACCAAAAAAAAAAAATGAAATACTTAAGAATTAACCTAACTAAGGAAGTAATAGAGCTTTGCAATGAAAACTACAGTACTCTAAAAAAAGAGATCCTAGAGGATTTCAGAAAATTGAAAGATATTCCCTGCTCCTGGATAGGAAGAACCAACATTGTGAACATGGCCATACTCTCTAAATTGTTATACAGATTTAATACAATTCGTATCAAAATACCATCACCATACTTCACAGACTTGGAGAAATCATTCCTAAAATTTATTTGGAACCAAAAGAGACTCAGAACTGAAAAAAAAAAAATCCTGGGCAACGAAGATAAGGCAGGAAGCATTACAAATCCGGACCTAAAATTATACTACAGAGCCACCGTGATACAATCAACATGATATTGGTAAAAAAAAAAAAATAGACTTGAGGATCAGTGGAACAGATTAGAAGATGCAGAAGTAAACCCAAACACATTCAGCCACCTTAGTTTTGACAAAGGGGCCAAACATGTTTACTGGAAGAAAGATAGCTTCTTTAACAAATTGTGCTTGAAAACTGGCTGTCCACATGTCGAAAACTAAAACTTGGCCCAGGTCTATCACCGTACACTAAACTAAAGTCAAACTGGATTAAAGATCTACATGCTAAAAGAGAAACCCTAAACTTCCTAGAGGAGAAAGTCGGAGGAAATCTTAAAGACGTCCATATAGGCAAAGAATTCATGGACAAGAATCAAAATGCAAGTTTAACACTCGAAAGAGTCAACAAATGGGACGTCCTCCAACTGAGAAGTTTTTTCATATCAAAAGAAATTCCTAACAGAGTGAAAAGACAATCCACAAATTTCGAAAAGATTTTAACTAATAAATATTGAGACAAATGTCTTCTATATAGAATTTATAAAAAACTAAAAACCATTAGGGTTCCAAAATTCAAAGATCCAATGCAGAAATCGGTATGTGAGATGAACATACACCTCTCAGAGAAAGAAATTCAAGAAGCCTATATATACAGGTAGAAATGCTCCACATGATTAGCCATTCATGAAATGCAAATCAAAACATCACTTAGATACCATCACACTCCAGAAAGAATGGCTACTATAAAGAAATCAGCCAACAATAAATGTGTTGGTGAGGCTGTGGGGGAAAAGGAATACTTCTCCACTGCTGGTGGGAATGCAGACTAGCACAACCATCGTGGAAATCAATGTAGAGACTCCTTAAAAAAACTAGCACTAGCTGGACGTGGTGGTGCACGCCTATAATCTCAGCACTTGGCAGGCTGGGGCAGGAAGATTGGTGCAAGTTTGAGACCAGCTTGGGCTACAAAAATGAGTGCAAAGCCTGTCTGAACTGCATAGTGAGATCCTGTCCAAAAAACAAACAAACAAGCAAACTAGAGCTAGAAATCCCTTTCAATCCAGCTATCCTCCTAATGGGAATTTTTCCAGAAGAACTGAAAACATCGTACCATAGTGATATGTGTGCACCTATGTCCATAGCAACACAATTTATGATAGCCAAATCCTGGAAACAACCAAAATGCCCATCATCTGAAGAATGTTTGAAAAAGATGTGATATTTTCATAAAATGGAATATTACTCAGCTATAAGGAATGATAAACTAGTAGATTTCATATATAAATGGATGTATTTTGAATGTATACTCATAAGTGAAATAAACCAGACCTATACATGCAAATATTGTTTAGTCTCCCTAGTGTAAGGACTCAAAAGAAGAAATAAAGAAATCAGTTTTGGGTGGTACCAGAAATCACCCTCAGGACCTTGCATTTTCTGCATACTCAACCCTTATACTTTATTTTTTTTAGAAGAGTGACTTAAATACAAAATGCAGCTGGAAGACTTTAAAAAAATAATTTTTATTTAAAGTGTAAATGTTTAATTGTTTGATCAGTCTTACATACGTATGTCTATTAATCTATACTGATTTGATAATGAAAATATGTACTGCAACCACTGTTAAAGTTTTTTGTGTCTTGAAATTCTGTAGTATATATACTCTTACTTGTTATTGTTTTTTTCTATCTTTGCACTATTTTTACTCTTTAAAATAAAAAAATGAATTATTTGCCTCTTAAAAAATAGTACTAGGAAACGTTGATGCTCATTTTGTTATACCCTTGACTTTCAGAATGTCTAAAAACTCTTTCAATCAAGTATACATCACTAAATTGATTTGCTGCTATGAACACTGCCATTTGGCTTTTTCCCTTGCTAATTCTCCCCTAACACATACTTGATTTTTAATCCTGAGAAGAACACTGTGTACATCCCAACCTGAAGGACAATCTATAAAGTGTTTGAGTCAGTACTGTTCAAATCTGTTGGAAAATTCTGAGAAGCTAAGTTTTTAGAGGAGCTTAAGGATATATGTCAATTACAATGTGACATTCTACATTGGACCAAGAAAAAGAACAGTAATGTTACATAAAAATCATGTACATGTACATAAAATGTCGCTTATCTATTAATTATCCATGGAAGATTGATTAGCGAACCCTTGACTATTGAAATCCATGGATACTCAAATGCTTTTTTTATTTTTTTTTTTGTCTTTTTTTTAAATTTTTTTTTTATTTTTTTTATTTATTTTTTTTTTTTGTCTTTTTGAGACAGGGTCTTGCTATGCAGTTGAGGCTGGTCCTGCACTCACTTTTGTAGCCCAGGCTGGTCTCGAACTCGCACCAATCCTCCTGCCTCAGCCTCCCAAGTGCTGGGATTACAGGCGTGAGCCACCACGCCCGGCTTATCAAATGCTTTTTTTAAAAAAATTATATTTCTACTTATCTTCCTCTCTGTTTATTCTCCTGTGTACTTCAGTATCTCTAGATTATTATTCAAACATAATATAATGCAAATATTGTATAGTGATTATGTCATTATACTTATTTTGCTACCTGTAAGTAATGAAAAATTATATGTATGTTTCATTTAAGTCTTTCTTTTTGCAAATATTATTTAACATCAGTGTAGTATACCTGTTCTCCAAAATATATGATGTAGGAAATGCTTCTTTCAACCTATTACTGCTAAGAATCATTGCATCATGCCGGGCGTGGTGGCTCACGCCTGTAATCCTAGCACTCGGGAGGCTGAGGCAGGAGGATCGGTGCGAGTTCGAGACCAGCCTGAGCTACAAAAGTGAGCTTAAGGCCAGCCTCAACTGCATAGCGAGACCCTGTCTCAAAAAGACAAACAAAACAAAACAAAAAAACAAAGAATCATTGCATCACAATGTACAATTTAAATAGTAAGACATCAGGGTCAGCACTCACAGGAAGTTTCAATACCAAACTAAATATTATGTTAATGTGGATAAATGCATTTTATTAAATATATAACCAAATGATATAATGGATTAATATAAGTTTTGAATGATTATTTTTATGGTATGTGTGATTACACATCTTATATTAGTCATTTAAAACTCTGACTCATTTCTGTAAATGTATATGTTAATATACTTTATTGTACAACTACAAAACTCAGCGATTAATTTACCATTGATACTAACAGAAAATTATTTATTTATTTATTTTTTTTTTTTTTTTTTTGTGTGTGTGGGACCAGGGTTCGAACTCACGACCTTGCACTTGCCCAGCAGGCACTTGTGCCTCGGAGCTATCTCCCCAGCCCCTCAGAAAATTATTTAATAAATAAGTAAGTTTGATGTACATCTTGGCAGCTAAATTTTATAGCATTCAAATTTTCATTTATAAACTTGGATTATATAAATGACACTAAACACTACAAGTATCCTTTATTTGATAACCTATCTGTTTAATAACTTTCAGTATTTATGGCCTGCTGTTCAGACTTAACACCCACATTTAGACCTAAAATACAAAATTTAATTTGCTTCACAGAGCTCAGCCCTATATATGGTTAATTCTCCTGTAAAGTACTGTATTTTTTGCTTCTTGTACTGTATGCTGTGTTACTGGTTTTACATTCTATTATGCACTACAGTACTGCATGTAAGAACCATGCAGTTAGAAACAAAGTCAGTAAGTGGAGGTTTTCTTTTAGCATTTCTTTGTTCTCAATATTGCAATGTACTTATGATACACAATGCATCCATTAACCACCCATGCAATTAATAGTGTAGTTATAGAAATTTAACTTGATCTTAAAGAATGTCTGCAACATTTACTTCTCTTGAAGAATAAAATTTATTTTTTAATAAAGTCTGTAATGTGCCTAACTATGTATCAGCACTTTTTATTTGTGAATAAACGTGTTGTTCCTTAGGGAAATGATTGTTATCACCTTGTGTATAGCAGAAGTAATTTATATATACTTTTATTCTTTCTGCACAAATTTTAAATCTTATTTACACTCAAGAGTTAAACGTGAATAAAATTTTAAAAATTCAATATGTTGGCTTCTGTCTTCAGAAAAATAGACTTTAAAATAGGATTTGACTTCCAAGAAACACTGTAAAAGGAAATCACTGTATCAGAAAATGCAAAGGTTACTACAACTGTTCAGGTGAGCTATGTAGTTCTGACCCCAAGTGATGGAAAGAGAAGGGAAAGGAAAGTTAGAGAAAAGGTGTTATATGACAGTTCAGTTATGAAGAATGTTTGGCTCAGCCAGCCAAAGCTTTGTGCTGGAGAAAACTGAGAGCACAGGCGTGCACTTGCTTTAGTAAGGCAACTACCTTCAGTCAGTGCCTGGCTAAGAGTTACCAAAGGGGTCCAGCAGTTGGAGTCCACAGTCAGAGATTTGGAAGACGCATTTCCATTATAACCAAGGATTTTAAAAAGAAAAGCACCATTCTTTATCAGTGTAAATGTATCATAATCATGATCTCAGTGTCTATAAATATACGTATTTCCACAATGATAAGTTTGGGCCAAGGGATTGTTTTGCATTATTGATATGAATATTAACACAATCAAGATGACAGAGAATATCTTATTTTTTCTTATGAAGATAATTTTGTCTTATGAGTCCCCTGGGAAAATCCGAGATGACTTATTGTCACTGCCTCTTATACCAGACACGACTATGCTAGATAAGGCAGGGAATATATGGCTGCTCAGTAACCCTTGATCGCCAGGCTTTATTTATGGTGTAAATACACCACTACTTATTATACAATTGAATGATGCTTGAAATTTTCCAGTTAGGAGCAAGTATTCATACAAATATCTTATATAAACATGAGTTTTTATTTCTTTAGGGTAAAGTTTCAGGAAAGGAATTGTACATGTGTTAAGTGGTTGGCAAACTTCACAAGGAATTGCCAAACTCACACGTCTTGAATTCTCACTAGAAATATATAAGTGCAGTGAGCAATCTATAGCAGCCTTTTTTCAGAGGTGATGAAAGCTGCATAAGTCTGGCCTTGCTAAAATGCATCCAAATACATTCCAATGATTCCATTTAGTATATATTGCTATAAAGATAAAATTAAAGAAAGCTTCAGTGATTAGCAGGTGGAAAAACCTAAAAGCAAATCTCAATGTCATTTCCATAATTCTCAGTGTCTATTACATCCTTCGTTGACAGCTTTGTGAAGATAGAAACATAATCAAATTTATGATTATTTTGATACTTACCATTAATGTTTCAAACTATGGTATTAATCGAAAAAGTGAAAGCGATGGATGGAAAATCTTCCCTCCTGTTGTATATGTTTCTTTGCACTTAGACAACCGGAGGCAGGCACGATGCCATCTAAACAGATGGGCCTGATTCCCAATCGGGCTGGTGGATGTGTGTACATGTATATCAAACAGACAAGCATCGTTTCCTCTGAAAGCAGAATGTATGTTACTTGAAAACAGTCAGTATATTTTCAGTACATGGTTCCTGATGTAGCTATAAAAACAAAGAAAATAATACTGTAAGAGTATTATTTAGCTAGAATCTCTGGCAAAACATGGCAGTCTATTTATTTGCTCCTCTCGTGATTTCTATCACTACTTCATTCTCTGTGTTAAACAGTGTAGGATACTACACTGCATGTGTTGTGATAGTTTGCTTTGTCAATATGGTCCCAATATAGATTTTTGAGGGTACAAATGTCCAGCCTGTCATCAAGTTCACTGTACTATAAAGTACTGTACATGAGTCACAATATTGTAATTTTAATACATATGTTGTTCTCATTATAAATATATTTATAAGCTAAAAATAAATACTCAGAAGGGAAATAGTTTTTTTTTTCTGTAATAAATGATATTTTATTCTCTATAAAAAGCTTTCTCATGAATCATCTTCTATGAGCTTAATGATAAATTATGGAAATAAATAAACAAGTATACTTTTCCCAACCCTTGAAGGCAAGAGGCAAAAGGAAAATGTCCCCTGCCCTAAGACACAGAAGTGCATCCGGAAACTTGTTGCTGTTACTTTGCATGGTAAAATAAACTTTGAAGTGATTGTATTATGCATCATGCAAAGGGGATGTTACCTTGCATTGCCTACTGTGGCCACTAGGGCTCACAACGTCTTTTATATGACAAAAGCTGGAGAATCAGGCAACGAGGTTGTATTTTTCTAGGGTTCTATAGGAAAAAAAAAAAAAAAAAAAAAAAAGAAACAGCTTTTACTGCAGAGAGATTTATTAGACACAGGATCAGAGGTAGCAGAGTCCATAGCACAAGTGCATGATGTCATGCGGCAAAGCCAGAGGACTGAATAGCTGCATGTCACAGAACAAGAAGGATCAAAGATTCAATTGAAGTTTGAAAGGAATGGAGCCCAGAAGCTCTCTCGAGCTTTGCAGGTGTGGAGACTGAAGAAATTGAAGGCAGTACTGTTGCCCAAAGACACACCCACTCAAGCAGAACGGAGCTTTCCAGTGGCAGGTTTACTTTCTCCCCTCCTCTCCCATTCTATTTAGGGTTCAAGCTTATTAGACAGTGCAATGAAAATGAGTAAGGTGTTTTCCCCTCAGTTTGCTGGCCTACCTGCCCGTCATCTCTAGGTATACCTCCCTCACCCTACACACTCAAAATTGTGCTTTACTAATTTCTAGGGCATGTCTTAATTTGGTCAGATTGAAAATCAAAAATAGAAGTGGTACAAGGTGTGAGAACGGAAAAGTTTGGAATGATTGGACAGAACCTAAGCAATGAAAAACACAGCTGAAAGCAGAGAACAGCTGAGAAACCGATTCTCCCCTAGAACACTCAGACAGAAGGCAGCTTTGTTACAAACTGTGACTGCAGGCCTTTGTTCTCTTTAAGCTAATAAATTTGTCTTACTTGAAGCCATTTGGTTAGAAAATATAGAATTCAGAAATTATATCTGTACCCTAAATCTGTAAGTAAATACATTATTGAGTATAAGCCTAACTCAGAACGTTTGATTTATTTTTAAGGACCAGCCCATCTTCCTTAAAGAACAGTTATGAAACAATCTTATATGAAGAAAAGTCCAAGGGATATAAATATATCTATGTGAAAAAATTGTGTGTGGAACAAACAACAACATATAAATAAGAGATAGCAAAGCTAAGAGTGTTAGAAGACATGCTAAATATTTCAGGTTGTAAATTTTGACATCATTTCAGTGTCAGAGGCATGAAAGAGTATTTTAGCAAGTCGGTAGAGTAAAAATTTTTCTCAAATTTCCTTGAATTGCCAACAAGGAAACATTAAATGTGTGCATACAGCTGACTAAAATATTTAGTCTTAGGTATTTTATAAGTGTTATTGGGGCATTAATATCTGAGAGCAGACATTAGTTGACATGAAGAAGTTTCAATTTCTCCTGTTAATCATCTTACCTGAATCTAGGAAAATAGGATACATTCATGAGGAAACTACATTAAGCAAATCTATGACATATTGATAGGCAGTAGGAGACAACAGAGCCCAAGATTCACTGTGAATCTTGCCCAAGCCAGTGTGCATAGATCGGTGTGCGGTACAGCTGAGCAATCCTGAGAAGCCCACCGGGGAACTTCTTTATTGAAACCATATGGCACATTATGCTTATTGGAAGAGGAGGAAGAGAGAGTGGGGAATTTGGTTATTCTAATGTCACCAGCATTGTCTGGTAATGGACAGCTTATAATTGCACCACTCCCAAAATAAATAGTGAAAAAATTACTCAGAAGGCAGATTGCCCTAATTGTTTTTCATCCAATCCTCTGCGTAAAACACTAGACTAACTTTATCCTTGATTGGACACCCTCTGCTAATAAATGGACTCCTGTGGGAAATGTGAGAAAGTTTCTTTCGTGACTGTAATGAATACAGGTGATGTTTGTAGTGCCTTTGTACTCTGAGGAGAAATAGAACTGTTATAATCATTTACATGAAAAATAGCTACATAATGTCATCTTTATTGATATTTTAACTCCTTTGAAATTTATTGGACTGCTTAAGATTATATTATACTGTAATAATACAACTTAACTTATTTCATTAGTTATATTGTCTTTTTGCATACAGTACAAACATTGAAAATCCTGATTTTACAGATAGGAACACAACATTATAACATTTGTAGGTTATCCATCTCAAAAACTGTAGTCTAGTGTTCATTCTCTCAGTCCAGTTATGTCTCACCAATATCAGTGTCTTAGTGAGCTTCGTGACTATATTGCTTTCACCTCTAGCCTGCATCCATACCTGTAGGACATTGGTTAAACAGAATTTCTCATTTTCTGTAATAATATTTTAAATATTCTTATGGTTTGTGTCTGGATGTTTCCTCAGAGGTTTATGCAGTCACAGGAGGTGGGTTTTTTTTTTAATAATTTTTTATTTTTTTTCTTGTTTCAGAACTTTTGTTTGTTTATTTATTTATTTAGTTTTATGGCCGGCTCAGCCTGCCCTGAGGGCAGGGCTGGTGCAGCATGTGGTGCCGGGGATCGAACCACAGTCCCTGCATTCGCCCAAGCTTTCCTAAGCAGGCCCATTAGACCACTGAGCCATCCCGCCGGGCCCAGGAGGTGGGTTTTTGGAAACGGCTGAATCTAGAGTTTGTGATTGAGTCATTGTGCAATGCTGGAATTAAGACGCATAAATTCTACACACAATCTAGGGAAGTTAGTCTGCATACAACATAAGAGAAGAAAGAAGCCTGCACTCCCTTCTGCTCTTGTTGCTTTTGGTATCTTCCACCACCATGAATTTTCCCTCCTGGCCAAGTGCTACACTGCCTTGGAACCAGCCCATTATTCACTTGAAACTTTTATAAACTATGAGCTCAATAAACCATTCCTACCTTTAAATTTGGACATGGCATATTTTGTCACAGCAATGAGACCAAAGTAACTCAGACAGTGTTTAACTAAGACATTCAAACTAGATGTCTCACCAACTGGAGTTTTACAAAATGTGTCCCATCTTATTTGTACTTTTATAAAATATGCCTCCACATTATGGGTTTGACTGTAGTGTTGAAGCTAGCCTAAAGAGCCTTTTTTTTTTTTTTTCATGTCTCTTCACCTTTCAGATCTTAGCATGTGTTTCTTTAACTGCTTTTGTCTTTACTACAAGATCAATATTAGAACAAAAGCTTTGAAACAGTTCATGAATGCTCCTATTTTATCAATCATCACAGCTGACTGTCTCTGTTTAATCTCTCTTTATGCATTTGAATTGGTTAAGTGAAAAGGCAAGTTCATCAAATTGTCATGTCCTGTGCCTATCTCAGGTATTTACTGTCACATGATAGTCTTTCTAGGGGTGCTTTTGTGCCAGATTAAACATTTTCTGGCTGTTTTCCTAAATTAAACAAAAAATGACTTTCACCTTATACTTGAAAAGGTGTAGCAATTATAAATTATTTAAAGCCACTAAAGTCAGCCTGAAATTTAAGTAAATGTATTTCATAGTTTAGCTTCTCTCTCTAATTTCAGGGTGCGTGTTTTTTTGGAAGAAAACCACCTTTCTCATTTATAGACTTGGTTTCCTCTAACGAATTAGTTTGCTTGCCCAGGAACACCTACATTTCACTGCAGCTGAAATGGGCAAAAGTGCCACAGGGAAGAACTGACGTTTTCTATCAATTTCTGGAAAGTGCAGTAGTACCAAATGTCATCAAACTTGAGATATATTGGAAATTATTTTGAACCACTCTTGTTCGTGCTTGCAAAGTTTAATGTCAATCATGGTATCATAACAAGTAGGGAAATCTAATGTCTCCAGCCTGAGACTGGCTCTAACACAGCTGAGTACTGCATTCGGTTCAATCAATCAACTATTTTTAAACACTTTTTATGGTACTAATGTAAACTAAAAATCTGTGGGACTCAAAAAAGTGGTTGATGATAGTCTTTACTAAGAAAATAACAATTTGAAGCAGTCTCCAAAATATTCCACATATAAAGTATTATATCAGATAAGAAATCAGAAGTACAATTCTACATTACAGCTAAGGAAAATATACGTTTTTTACTTCTTCATTACATATCAAGGAAACTATTATCCTACATTTGAATAACAAATTTTTAAAGACAGATGGTAGGAACAAATTGCTGGTAAAACAGTGCTGACAATAAGAATAAAAGGTTTGGATAGAAATGGGATTTATTCAAACCCCAGTCCCACAAAAAAAAAAAAAAAAAAAAAAAAAAAAAAAAAAAAA
>PVJA010008921.1:0-33483 GCA_004027025.1 Myocastor coypus | reverse complement strand
AATGGAAATTCCAACTCTCACAGTTGGAGGGCAAGAGGTTTATTTGCCTTATAGTTCATGGAGGTTTCTGTGCACAGCTGCCTGGCTCCGAGGCAGAGGGAATCACAAAGGAGAAATAGTTGATTCCAGGCAAAAGAAAGAAAATCAAGGAAAGGACAATGGAAGACCTTGCAGTTCTTCATATCTTGTACAAGTTAATTAGGTTAGGTGGAGCTAGCACACTTAATCCTACTATCCTTGAGACATGCACTACCACATAAATCAATATCATCAGTGTCACATGCTCTAAATCCAGCCTCCTCTGAGAGCCTCAGTGATTACTGGATGAGGTTGTGAGGGGAGTAGTGTCTAGACACAAGTTGCAGTATTCTTCTATTCCCCCAGGTTCCCATTCTGCATCTCTAGGAGTTGACAAAGCCTTAACAGTCTTGGCACTGCTGAGAAGGCCAAGTTCAATATCTCCTCTGAAATTTAAGACTCTCAGAGCTGTGAACCCCTACACAAATGAAAAGAAAGTTAAACACTTCCAACATACGATGGCACAACACAGATGTTTCCATCCTAGAAGATACACATAAGTGGATGACAAGGAATGGGAAATAAGAAAGAGAACCATCTAGTAGGAAAAACATTACATCCCAGTATAAACTGCAGCATCCCTGGCAAATCTGTTCCAAGTTATAAAATCCAAAGAGTTTTGGAGGCACCCACCCTATGGTGCATCTGGTGTCTGTAGTGCCATAATTTATTCCCCGTTAGTTGTTTTTGCTTATTTCTTACAGCCTTTCTTGGTTGCTTGGCATTCTTTTTTTTTTTTTTTTTTTTTTTTTTTTTTTTTTTTTTTTTTTTTTTTTTTTTTTTTTTTTTTTTTTTTTTTTTTTCTTTTTTTCAATTTACTTATTTGGTACAGGCTCTGAATATGCAGCTCAGATTCATAGTGATCCTCCTATCTCAGCCTCCCCAGCACTCGGATTGTAGGTGTGCACCACCATACCCAGTTTCGGACCCTGTATAACATGTCTGGGGTTTCAGGACCAGTGTGGCTTGCAGTACTGGGGACTGAACCAGGGTCCCTGCACTTGGCAGACAGGCACTTAGACCACCCACTTATCTCCCCAGGCCTGTAGTTGCTTAGTTCACAGATCCCAACATAGAGAGTTAGTCAGGGTGAGAATTCTACCTATTAACTACTATTTTGAAAAAGCTGATGGAAATTCAAATTTTCATAAATTAATAAACCCTGGTTCAATTCCCAGTACTGCAGCCATGCTGTCCCTGAAACCCCAGGAAGGCTGTATAGTATCTGAAACTAGGTATGGTGGTGCATACCTGCAATCCCACTGCTGGGAAGGCTGAGCACCTTGTGCTCTGCAGCTATCTTCTCAAGGCAATGTCTGTACTTTTTCTTTTTTCCTTTATTCATTTCTGTATTTATTTATGTATTTATTTATTTACTTATTTCGCACAAGGTCTCACTATCCAGCTCAGACTCGTAGTGATCTTTGTATTCTTTGCCTCCCCACATGCCACCATGCCCAGACATGTCCCCATGCTCAGCACACTTGGGGGCAGGGTGGGTGTGACATGCAGCACTGGTGGTCAAACCCTGGTCCCTGTGCTTGCCAAAGCAGGTGCTTAGCTTGCTGAGCTATCTCACCGGCCCCAGTGTCTTGTCCTTCTGCAAATAAGAGGCTACAAAGGATGAAGTCCTGCTGCTTCTTGTGATGCCATCAGGCCATTTCTAAAAATTCTATTATTTCTTCTCAGCAATCAAGGTTTCTTCTGCTCTGTCGTGGTACTCCACAGATTTACTATAACTTTCTTTCTGGCCAAACTCAAAATGTTTTAAATTATTCTGTAGGACTATTTGCTCTTGATTCTTTTCATTTTCTTTTTTCAAATTTTCTTTTATTTTGAAGAACAAAATCAAGAGCAAGAAAAACAAGAGCAAAGACAAAATAGGGTACTGTAGCAATACATGTGTTCCAGATCTTCAAAGCAAGAATAGCTGATTAACAGTGATTGATATGTTACCTATTTTTACTGTCAAATCTGTTGCTTACATTAACAGATATAGTTATATATATATGACTGAGTGTTATCACATGCTTTCAAGAAATCTTAAATTTTTGTTCTATTTTCTTAAGTTACTTTTTTGAGAAATTGCTGTAAAGAGAATATAACAATATTTGATATGATTTTAGAAGCAGTACACATTTAGAAGATCAAGATGACAGTTATTTCAAGCATGATTTCAATATTACACATTTCTGTCTTCAATGTAGTTGCTTGGCTCACATATAGCAACACAGAGAGTTAGTCAGGGTGAGAATTCTACCCATTAACTGCTACTTTGAAAAACCTGGTGGAAATTCTTAGGGCTATTGCCTTAATATAAATCTAGCTAAACCTTCATTAACAGTAGTCATGCCACCACCACATTACACTGCCTTGAATTATTTTTTTCCAGATCAATTAGTGTGTCACCCTTAATCTCAATTTCAAGCAAAGTCTCTGAATACAAGCAAGAATCAGACAAACATTCTGCCCAGGCATGACACCCATCATTTGTTCTCCTACAGCCAATGAGGTCCTTCTGCCCTGCCAAAACCTCCTAAATCTGGTCTTTAACAGCAGAATTTCTATAAGCATTCTTGTCTCCTGAGTTCTCCAGAATCTCCTGTTGAGCACAACTTTAGGCGTTTTAGCTTTACTTTTTGTTGGGAGCCTGCCGTTATGTGCAGGATGACGCCTACGCCCTGCCGCCTCTGCTGCTTCCCCGCCCATCGTGTGTCCAATATGGCGCCCATATCCTGCTTCCTGAGCCTTGCTTAGTCTCGTCTCCTCTCCAAATATGGTAGTTGATAAATGCTTCCTTACTGTTGCCCAATCGCTGATCCCCACGTGTAATCTTATAATTGGTTAGATGTTGCTTATAAGCCCGAGTACGGGAAGTGATACGCGCGCGACACGTAGGAAGCCGTCTCGGACGGACGTGTATTGAGGTCGCTGCCCAGTCAATAAAGGAGTTAGCAGAGATAAGGTGTTCGTGTGCTTTCTTCCGCGGGACGGAGACGGCGACGGACAACTTTTGAGCAGGCATCTTCAAGCCTTTTTTCAACCACACCTTCCCATTTCCAAAACCAGCTCCAAATGCTGCTGCACCATATGGTCAGTTACAGTCATGACAATGACCCCACTTCTCTGCTACCAAATTCTGTCTTAGTTACTTTTCACTAATTGCTGGGAACAAAAACAACAAACAGTTAAAGTTAAGGAGTGAAAATCTATTTAGTTTACAATTTATGGAGGTTTCTTTAGTGCATAGTTGGTGACTCTAAAGCAGAGTGCCACATGGCCAAGAGAACACAGAGAAAGACTTTGTTAAGGCAGACAAGAACAGCGTCATGCAAGGGACCACTAGAGCACTCTCTAGCCTCTATATTTTAATCATAGTATTTAGGGCGGGTAGCACTCACACACCAAATCCATGGGGTCATGTGCCTAGCATTACATCATGAATCAATTTCAGTGTCACCAACTCTAGAAATAGCAACCTCTGAAGAAGTTCCACTCATGACTGCATGAGACTTGGGGGGTCAGACTTCCCAACGAGTTATAACTATCATGGACTATAGCTGAACATATCTTATCAAAGAAAGGAATAAGATTTTTTGTCTTATAGCTTACGACTGTCTGGTTAAAACTGCATAAGAAAATGTCCCCACTATTGTTTCAGGTTCTATGTAGGGAAAGGTTACTTGCTAGCAGACATCCAGGATGATTATGGCCTGTAGCTCTAGAATTCAGACTTGGTTGTTTTACTGAATTTTGCATCATTGATCAAACATTTTTATCTGTATTTTTAAAGGTATAAAATAAAATATTAAGAACCTTACAGATTTAACCGAAGAATAAAACGAGATTATGCAAGGTTTTCTAAGTGTGTGTGCATGTGTGTGTGTGTGTGTGTGTGTGTGTGTGTGTGTGTGAGTGAGTGTGTGTGCGTGTGTGTGTGCGCACAGGTCTCAGACTATGAGACCTGACTATGCAGCTCAGACTCGTAGTGATTTCTGCCTCCCTAGTGGTGGGATTATAGGCATGCACCACCACACCCAGACTCCATCGCCATCTGAGTGCAACTAGGGTTGGGGCCTATGAGGCAAACAGAAGCCAGGGATCGAACCCTGGCTCCTATGCTTACCTGAACAAGTACTTAGTCCACTTAGCTGTTTTACTAGCCCTCCAAGTTTTCTAAATAGTTCCTTGGACATAATATACAGCGGTTAAGTATTCATTTTCTGTGAAACAAGGAAAAATTACAAACAACAACAGAAAAAAATAATTGCACAAAAACAGGTCATCTTTGAACTGATAAATCACTTCTACAAAAGCAGAAATATATGCATCAGCCGGGTGTAATGGCGCACACCTATAATCCCAGCACTCGGGAGGGTGAGACAGGAGGATTGGTGTTTGAGATCAGCCTGGGCTACAAAAGTGAGCTCAAGGCCAGCTTGAGCTGCATAGTGAGACCCTGTCTCAAAAAAGACAAAAACAAAATATGCATCAGTTTTGAGCCTAAAAGACAAGGTATTTTTTTATGCAATGTGACTGCCTACATGGGCCTGTGCCACCATGCCCGCACTCAAAAAATTTGAAGATTTTTTTTCTTTTTTTTTGGCTTGCTTGCAGTGCCTTAAGTGCTGGTCGGGTAAGGCTTGTGGGGCTGGAGTTCAAATCCTGGTCCCTAGTGCATGTTACTTTTGCCAAGCAGCCACTTAAACAACTGAGCTAACCCTCAGGCCCTTACACATATTTATATATGTGTATTTATATACATATTTAGCATGTGTTTATGATTACAAATGTTTGAACATATGACATGCAACTAAATATGTAGTTTGAAATATTTTCCTTAAGTCAAGTTGACTAATCCTTTTCTTTTTTGTATAAAGATGGCTTACCATATGCAATATGAGCTGCAAAATACACATTGAATTCATCACTCCAACCATAATATTTTACAAACCTCATGTTCAAGCTGATGTTATCATGGCTATATGTACTGATACAAAATCCTAACTACTTATTTCTGCTTCTTAAATTTTTAAATGATGATACGCACATGTAGTTCGTGAGTGCCTTTTGGGGGACAGCTATTTTCCCACACAACAGGGCTACACCATTTGGTAAGTGCCTTTCTTTCTTGTAATTGGGGCACTACACAGGAATCACAGTGCCTCATTTTCTTTGTGAGCAGCAACGCAGCAGGTTTCCACTTAGTATTCTCTGGGCAAATGAAAGGATGGTGAAGCATAGCTGTTCTTAAAAGCAGCCCAAACTGGAAGCTGAATGGGACAAAACTGTAACATGTCAAAGCCCAACATGAAAACACATAGGGAAACTGTGTCACCCACAAAGGCGTAATAAAAATATAAAAAGTGAAAAGGAACTTGTGGAAAATATTCTTTAAAAGTGTTTATTTAAAAGGTTATGTGGGATAAGTTTTAGATTGCCGAGACCTTGCTGCTCATTGAGGAAGAGATTCGGTTTGGTTTTTACAAAGGAACTGCAGGGCATGCACTATATAAAGCTCCCTAGACATCAGAAATGAGACGTTAGGCTGTACAAGTTGATCTAGACCAGTTGTGCCAAATGTCATTTTGAAAATATTTGTATAGATTCTATACTATTATATCAAATATCTCTATAAACAATGACAATCTTCACTTAATTTCTCATAGTGCTTAAATAGTACCAGCTTCCCAATGTTCTGATTTTGAGGCTATATACAACCAAGTTCACAGACAGACAGAGACAGAGACAGAGACAGAGACAGAGACAGAGACAGGGACAGAGACAGAGACAGAGACAGAGACAGGGACAGAGACAGAGACAGAGACAGAGACAGGGACAGAGGCAGAGACAGAGACAGAGACAGAGACAGAATGTATTCACTGTGTATAAATTCAGTTCCAATGAGCAATAGTTGCACATATCCTATACATTTGAAAGATAACTATTTCATTATAATACATTAATTAAAACACTATTTTCCACAAAGAATTGAACTAAAGTGGCAAATTTGATAGGTTTAAAAAATTTTAACAAGCCGGGCGTAGTGGCACACACCTGTAATCCCAGCACTTGGGAGGCTGAGGCAGGAGGATCGCTGTGAGTTCGAGACCAGCCTGGGCTACAAAAGTGAGCTCAAGGCCAGCCTGAAATGCATAGCAAGACCCTGTCTCAAAAAGCCAAAAAAAGACAAAATTAACAAACTGCATTATAGTTTTTCCCAAGCACAAACTAATTCATATGATGTATCAGTCATCATATTTTTGAATATTATAATCATAGAAATAAAAAAAAATTCACTATGTGTATTACATTCTGTCTTTGTGTCCGATTTTACCCTACTGGATTTCCTACTCTCGTAACACTATGAATTTTTTGAGGCTAAAATAACTTTGTATGATATTCCTGTACTGATGTAATGTCTGCAGTATAACTTGTTTTCTCATACCTTTTTGAAGAAATTGTCAAAAGAAGGAAAAGAAGTTTAGTGAAAAATAGAAAGCAAAGTCTATACTGCGATCTTTAAAGGCTGTCTTATTTTGTGCTGCTATAACAGAAGCTACAAAGTATATAAGAAACAGATCTATATTTAACATTTGTAAATGTTGGCCAGTCTCGAGTCAAAATGCCTGCATTTGGGGAGAACACTTTTGATCTATCACATCATTCTGGAAGGCAGAAAACAAGTCATGCATAGACATGTAGCATGGGAGGGAAAAAAAGAAAAAGAAGTAAAAAGATGAGAAACAAGCTTTCCTCTTCCTCTTCTTCTGTCAACATATTCAGCTAATTGCTTGGTGCCTACCTGCACTGAGGTAGGTCTTCCGCACTCAGCTTAAGGAGTAACATGTCAATCTTTGCCAGGAATCAAAGGCCAGGCATGGTGCCCTGGGTCTGTAATTACAGCACTTAGGAGACTGAGACAGGAGGACCTCTGCAAGTTTGAGGACATCCAGGGCCATGCTGAAAAATATAGCAAGATCTTGTCTCAGAAGGGAAGACAAAGATAGAAAAAAAGGGGCCTGGCAGGATGGCTCAGTGGTCTAAAGCACCTGCAGGCGGCTGAGGGGACCGCGGTTCGATCCCTGGCACCACATGCTGCACCAGCCCTGCCCTCAGAGCAGGCTGAGCTGGTCATAAAAATAAATAAACAAACAAAAAAAACTTCTGAAACAAAAAAAAAAAATAAGTAAATAATTTAAAAATTAGAAAAAAAGAAACTAGAGTTAATATTAGAAAACTTAGAAAAATAAGTCAAATTGAAGTGACATCACAGCTACACTGTAGTTTGTGCTTTTGCATATATATATACATATATATGTATATATATACATATATATATATATGTATATATATATATACATATACATATGTTTCAGGGGAAGGGTCTACAAGGTTTTCAGGGTCTCACTACTAGCTCAGACTCATAGTGATCTACCTGTTCATGGTCTCCCAAGAGCTGGGATTACAGGAGCACACCACCACGTACAGTCTCAATTGCTGTCTCAGCATGCCCTGGGCCAGACTGGGGGATCAAACGCCCACCTTTGCACCTGCTTGGAGGTGCTTTAATCTGTGGAACTATTTGTCAAGACCTTTGTCTATGAATTTTTACTCTGTGTTTTATTTCTCATGAGTGTATAATTCAGCAACCTATCATTTGATGAGCGCTACCATATTCCAGCCTATGTCTGGAATCAGTGTTTGTCTTGGAAGAGCATTCAAGGTCAAACTCTTCCAATATGTATCCATTATATCTCTTTTGTAATGATGGGCATAAAAAATTTCATGTGATTTTAATGTAAAATCTAGTGATGGTGGTTTAGAATGTGAAGTAATTTAATTTAGGAAACTGTTTCTAATAGTGCTACACTTCAATCAGAAATCAATGAAGTAAGAAGCAGTACAATCATTGTAATCTATTGTTTAAAATTTTGTAATAGACATTTTTGTATATATACATTTTTTCTTAATGGTAGAATGAGTGTACAAAAATTTGATTAGTCAAAATTATCGTAAAGATAACCGTAGGTATGCAAGAAAACCTACTGCAGCTGGACAGAACAGTGCTCCTAAATAGGACACAGTTCAAGAGGCTTCTTGGTCTTATTCTTTTTGTGAAGAATCTACAACTTTTGCTACCTGAAAGTCTGGCTGAATCCAGAATGTAACTTTTTTTTTCCTTGCAAGTAATATTTGTAAACTTGGAGAAATTTAACCTTTATTGTACTTTTCAAAACCCTCTACGTGGATATTTGGCTCTAAAAATAATCTGTCTGTTAGTAGCTAATAGTATTTACGGAGGTGTCTCACCCTTCCCAGAACTCTAAATTGGCCTGCAACACTTTGTAGCAATAATGTTTCCATTCAGTTTTCTAAGTGCCAGTGTACAGTGATTGTTGCCCTCAAACTTTATCATATAGATATCATGCAGACTTGAAAGGCAAGAATTAGTTCTTATAAAACCACAACTATTAACAAAGAGGCAATCATCAAAGCCAAACATTTCTTCAAAACCACATTGCATGTTTAAAACGAAAAATAACCCTGTCTTGGGAAAATGTAAGTATTCGTTTTACTCCTGATAAGGTGTTAGACCAGCTTCATTCTCTTGCCTCCTGAAAAACATATTTCTGAACTATCCAGTTGCTAAAGGTACAAGCCACTTGTCAGTATTAAATCCAGAGCTTATCTGCACTTCCCCATTCTTAGACTTACTTAGACTTATTCATCACAGACCTATTCGCACAAAATCCTTCTCCCACTCTTTTTTATTTTTATTAATTTTAATGGGAAAGAAATAGCAATGTGAAAGCCTCAATACAGGTTAGTAGGGTAATTTAAAAAATTAAGATGTTGCATATTTTTTGTCTTCATAGTAAGTATTCAGAGGGCATATATATATATATATATATATATATATATACTTCATAGTAAGTATATATACTATTGCAATAGGATAAATGAACAGCATTATGTCTGTGTCTCAATTGTGTTTTACCTAGGAATCTTATAGTAGTATTTAGCATAATAAAATGTTTGGTTTCAATCTCTCAGAATTACATTTTTACGTATTACCCAGAGTATATAAATAAGTCTGAATATTAAGTTAGTCTCCTTTGAAGAGGTCAGATTTTGACTATTTCAGTTAATCTGATTCTTTGATCTTAGCATACAGATCTTAAATTCTCAACATTCCTGATTTTAAGGCTTAATCTTCCATGATTTAGCTGAATTAGAATCAATAATTATAATCATTACATGTTATATATAATCATCTGTTACAATATACCTGAATGTATCTTCTGTTTTCTCATAAGCAAATTAAATGAAAGCTAAGGGAAAATAATTGCTATTAGTTCTTCTTGACTTAAAAGAGAATCTGGGCATTGCTTCCTAATGCCAACGCCAGCTCTCGCTCCCCATGCTCCAGCCAAAGGAGAAGGGGTTAAGGAGGTCCCTGTGCCAAGGCTCATACCAAGCCGACTGCCCATAAACCCTACCATGGTAGATCGCTCAGAAAACAACTGGTCACGAAAGCAGCTCATAATCATGCGCCCTCTATTGGAAAGGTGGAGACCTCATGGATCCAGGTCTAGGACTTTGTCACTCCGTGAAATTAGATGTTATTAGAAGTCCACTGAACTGGTCCGCCAACTTCCTTCAGCGTCTGGTTGGAGAAATTGCTCAGGACTTCAAAACAGATCAGCACTTCCAGACCGCAGCTACAGGTGCTTTGCAAGAGACAAATGAGGCTGAGCTGGTTGGCCTGTTTGAAGATACCAACTTGTGTGCTAGCCACAGGAAACGTGTAACAATTACTCCAACAGATATTCAACTAGCATGATGCATACGTGGAGAACACGACTGAAAGTCCACTATGGTGGGGAACATTTCATTCCCAAAAAGTTCTTTCCTCTCCTCCTGTTACTGGTTTTGATTGTGAGTACTCCGCCCCATGGGGTCAGGGTACCTAAGTGCATAATTGCACGTGGAAAATAGAGGACACGAATCAAGTATTAGTAGTTTCTTTTTCATTTTCATTTGTGTGTGAATTTTTATCTTCACACAGGATGTAAAGCACAAAAATGTTTCAGTGAAGAACTTTCAGCACTTCAACTTTATAATAATTACAAGTAAAAATCTGTTAAGTTTTGTGGAAAATGTCAGCATTTGGATTTAAAAAAAAGAAAAGAAAAACAAGTAAATTTCTTATTGACAACAGCTAAATGGCGTTTGTAGCATTTTTATCATATGGTGGATTCCATCCAGTCACTGTACTACTTTTCTGAGTTGTCTTACATGCTATTACAGGTTCTTAATGTTGTCTGTCTTGCTGTGATGTTCCTATATGTTTGCTATTAGAATACACTAAACTTCAGGACAACAACAACAACAAAAATCTGTAAAGCATGATTACAGTATGCATGGCATTTTTTTCCTTCTAGAGACCAGACTCATGAAGGATGTATAAAAATTAGACTAGACCAAGATATAGAAGAAACTAAGCATATTCAAAGCTTTTGCCAAATGCTTGTTATTGGTTAACACGTGTTATGGTCCAATTAGGAGGGCATTCTTTAAAGAATGTTAGATATTACTTAAATTACCCTAAGAAGTTTCCTCCATTTAACTGAGGTAGCTAAAGCTACATTAATTTCATATTTTTAAAGAAAGTATTAAGTAACAAAAGTATGTCACAAATGACATTTATTTAATGGTAAATAATGTTCATAATAGATTTGATTGTTTAAAAATATTCTGCTGACTTTCTGAGATCTTGACTATTATATGCCTGGGTGTGTTTATACTTGGGTTGATGCTAGTTGGAGTTCTATATGCTTCAGTTGCCTGAATGTCTGACTGTTTTCTCATGTTTGGGAAGTTTTCTGCTATTCTGCCTATATTCTTTTTATATCATTTGTGTCAGCTCCTTCTTTCTTGTTGATTCCTATTAATCTCACATTGTTCATTTTTGAATCATCTTGCAGATATTGATTATTTTTTCCTGCATCCTGGTTGCTTTTAAGAGACCCTTTCTCACCTTTTCACTAGCTGTGACTGTGTCTTCAAAATCTGAAACTCTATCTTCACTTTTGTTCATATGGTTTTGACAGCTTGTGATTGAGATTTTATATTCTGTATATCTCTTTGAAACTTCTTCATGCACTCTATTTCTTTCCTATATTGCTCAATCAAGGAATCCATCTTTTTTCTATTCTCCTCTAATTTTTTTTTTATCTACGTCTTCTTTAGTAGTACTGAAGTCTCTCATTATAGTTATCCTTTCTCTATTTCGAAGATTATTTCTTTTCTGTTCTCTCTACCTTTCTGTAGTTGTTCCCCTATTTTAGATGCTATTAATTTAGAGATGTCTTTTTAAACTTCAGAGGTTATTTCTGTTCTAGTTTCCGCTATACATTTCTGCAGTTGTTTTTCCACTTCAGAATCCATTTAATTGATGCATTGTTTTAGCTTTAGATGTTATCTCTGATCTGAGTTTCTCTATATGCTTCTGCATTTGTCTGTCTACCTCAGACACTACCAATTCAGAGATTTCATCTGCATGATTCCTGATTTCTTCCATGGTAGTGTCTCCTGTATTTGTTTTGAGTGGACTTGGGACCTGAGATTGGATCTTGCTCCTTGTCTTTATCATTTTTTATAAAACTGATCTCTGCACTTTGGTGAAGCTATGCAGTTAGCACCTATGGAAATTTGGGTCGGTATCCACCAAGCTTGTTCTCCTCCAGACATGCTTGGATGTGAGTCGGAGCTCAGCTGGCTGGCTACCACTAGGCCCCATGGGTCAGGACGGTGGTCGGCCATGTGGGGATAGTGGGTGGCTGTGTGGGGACAGTGGGTGCTGTCGGGGTTCCAGCAGTTGTCAGGTTTGGGCATGAATGCGGGCTGAGGGAGTTCTTACCTGGCTGTCGTGAAGCCCAGGTCGGGAAGGTGGGCAGAATCAGAGCTTGGGCCATTGATGAGTCAGGCGGTAGATGTGGGCTGAGGCTGCTGCATGGCCTGGTCAAGATGGCAGGTGGGGCCCGAGCTGGAGTTCGGGGTCAGGATGGCGGGCAGGTCCGAGCTGGAGTTTGGGCCAGCCGCTGCAGGCTACCTCCTGATTGTTTAAAAATAAACTAATATTTTATGCTTGAAAGAAGAATATCTGAACACTGTGAATTTCATAACATGGATTTTGCATATATGTATTCGTGTGTTCTGAAAATGTTTTTAATTTATTTTCACTTGTATTTATAATTTCAGTTCATGCTCTACATGTACCTTTGGAATACTGTGTAGCCTAATGTAAGAAGTTAGAGGAAGCCAATAAATAAAATGTTATATCTATTCTTTCAGCATTCATTTCATGCAAAATAATCATCTAATGACAAAAGAACTGAATGCAAAATTATCAGTGTGGTTTTATAAATAAAATATATATTATTATCTAGTGTATTTGATAATCAGTGTTATAATGGGTGGCATAAGATTTTCATAGTTTTGCTTTCATAATGTATGATTTGATGAAAAGCTTTTGTGGGAAGAGCAGGTACACAACTCATACCTATTAAGATCTAAGGAATTCTGTTGAGCAAAGTCAATGAAAGATTTTTCTATGATTGCTAGAGTTACCCACGACTCACAACATTGTCTGTTTTAATGTTTTTAATGTTTCTAACCATCCATAGGTTTGGTTGAACTAAAAAGATCACATTGTGGAAATTGAAGAACAGGCTGACAGGTGGAATCTTCTCTGTCACATCATATTTCATTGAGGTGATTAAGATAAGTGGCACCGTGTAGCGGTACATGGTCGTGCACACACAGGGCTGTCTGATGCAGAAGGAAGAAAAAGAAAAAGGTGGAAAAGAGAGTTGTAACGTAAAGCAGTGACTGATGAAGAGGTTATGAGATAGAGAACTGGTGCAGCAACAGTCAAGTTTTGCTGTATATAGCAATAAGTATCACGAAACTTGAAACATAGACAGGCGCCTTCAAGTAAGCTATGTACAGATAGCTTTTCAAAAAGAAAGAGAGAGAGAGAGAGAGAGAGATTTAAGGATTTAAAGAATATCCACTTTCCCAGTTACTATCTTTTAGAAGAAAATATCTCAATATTTGAACCAGGAGGAGCTTCAGACATCAGTTTTGCTCACCCTGTTACGGTGCAGACAGGAATATTTGAAGCAGGTAGGAGATGGTTCATCTCTCCAGATCAAAAAATGCTAAACCTAGACTATAGCAATACTGTTGAGAATACAGTTTATACTTAACCAGAGCTGCGCTTTTATCCAAATTCAGCCAAGATATATAACCCAGGTAAAGATATATAACCCATACTAAAAAAATTTAGTATGCTTCAATTTTTGCATGCCTAAAGTGCAATAATGCTATGAAAATATTGAGTATGTTGTGAAGAATAAACATTATTAATATTATTTAACATTTTATTTATCTGTCTTATTTATTTATCTGCTAGTTTGTTTATGTTCTGGTGAACATCAATTTAGAATTTAGAGCATCTTTTCAAAAGAGCTTTAGCACTAAGCTACACCAGAAGGCTAAATTTATATTGTTATTTTGAATTATTTCACAGCAGAAGATATTGATTAGCTGAGTTAATTCAATAAAAATTTAATGTAAGACTTTAATCAAAAGTGAATACTAAGGGCAGGCCAAATAGCTCAGTGGATTCAAGCACCTGCAAGCAAGTGTAGGTGCCCAGGGATCAATTCCTGAGCCAGGTATGCCAGCCCTGACCTTGGGGCTTGCTAAGATGGCAATTGAGACTGGGCATGGTGGTGCACACCCATGATCCCAGTTCTTCGAAGGCTGTAAACAGGCAGATCACTGTGAATCTGATCTCCTAGTGTGACCCTGAACACCCTGCCACTGTAGACCCTCCTCTAATATGTCAAGAAAGAAAAAACGGAATACTGTGATGATGTATTTCACCAAATTTACAGTAAAATTAACTTGAAATAAAAGGTTTTGAAAACTTGAATGCTTTCTATATATTTAATTTCACTTAGTGAATAATCCTTACATAAATTTACATATGAAAATTCACGGCTTATAATTTGACTTAGTCTTAAGGATATTAAGGGAGACCTGGGCTATGATTCCCTGTATTTTCAGACTCTCATTCATGATATAATATAGCAGCACAGCCTCTCTATTAGGATAAAAAATATCCGCAAAACATGATGGTGGTTATAGGTATCTGACTACTGTATGATGTAGACAGACTCTGAAAAGTCATGACCTTTAGAGCTACCGTCTTCTGCATAATTTACATTTTGGTGAAGTATGGATGACTATGCTCTGCTACCTAAAGCAATACCATATTAAAGGGGAAAAAGAAAGTCCTACTCTTTTGTGACTCATAATTTGTGTTATGCAATGCTTAAGAGATTTACATTTTACAATAGAAACACAAACTGTCATAGAATTAAAAAAAATCATAGAGGCCTCTGGTTTTGAAGTATAAATACTGACTTTTGTATGGAACATAAAAGTAAATACCATTGAATCATTAATCTGAAAAGAATTTCAAAGGAGCATTTAATCTCTCTCTTGCCTCAAGATAGTACCTCACTGAAACTATTTCTATGAGAAGTTAAGTGCTTTCAGAGAAATATATCTAAAACTTTACAAATAATTCAGAATCATATTCAGCCATATCGAAGACTACACAATATGTGTTGTATATAAAACATTGTTTGCCAAACTATGTATAATCATAAATTCTTTTCCCCATAGTTCAATTTGTATTTCCTGCCTATCTCCATTGCTGTCAGTAAATTTTTGCAGAGTTGTGAATTGAATCGTGCAAAAAGATGTTGCTACTAGGATCAGAGGACTAGTAAGATAGCTCTGTATTCTAAGTGCCTTCTGAGGCAAGTACAGGGACCAGGGTCCAATCCCTGGTACCACGTGTGCCAGCCCTGCCCCCTGCAACGTGGGCTGGCCACCAAGACCTAGCATGGTGGGGTATGCCTGTAATCTCAGTGCTGGGGAGGCTGAGAACAGGCCATTTGCTACCAGTCCCAACTGCATAGTGAGACCCTGTACCAAATAGATTTTTAAAAAAATTAGAAAGTGGTCCTTGGCTAGGCACTGATTTTATTGGTCTCTTTATTCTTTCACTACTGAGCTACTTAAAGAACCTTATCAGGTGATAGGCAGTTGAGATACCTTCTGTTTGAGCTTTTAATTCCTCACTACTCCAGGTTAGAAATAGTAAAAATTTTCCGCCAGCTATGATTCACAAGACATTATTGGAATTATACTTCTTTCCTTCACTAGCTGAGATCTGCCATTCTTTTATTTAGCTGAATTCCTACTCCACCTTTTTTGTTTTTTAGTTAGAGACAAAGTCTCACTATGTAATTCAGGCTGCCCTCGAGTCTATGTGTAGCCATGATGACCACAAAATCACCGCAGTCGTCCTGCCTCAGCCCTCCTAGTGCTGGGATTACAGGGATGCGCTGCCCCTCCTTGTCTCCAGTACATTCTTTCTACATCATATGCAGCAAAGTTGTGCTGATAAGAGACGTTTATCTTTTGCAGGATTTTAACAGAAGCCTTTGGTGTAACTCACTCACCTGGATGAGATGTATAAGGGTCTGGCTTTGTTTCCTTGTCCAGTTCTACATTTGGAATGGAGTCCACACTTCCACAATAGGTGGCCAGTGAGTTAGTCATCATCAGTTTCTGGAAGGAACGAATGTAGAAGACTGGAAAATAACAATTTCCAGTAGTGCAGCCAACTTCATCTTTGAACTTCTGAAGGCATTCTTCTCACTCCTGGACTGGTTCCTTATTCTTCTTCCATATCTAGGCAATGTCACAGTTGCTTAAAAGATAAAATCAGGATTTCTACTTTACTGTGAGTAAAATAGTTTCATAGTCCTGAAACATGTTATAAATCTACATGCACACTTTTAAAAATTCTAGTTTGTCAACTATTGGAACCCATTGGCCTTAATGTCCTAATGGTTACATTAGTAATCTAAAACAGTTTTTAAATTTTTATTTTTCTTTTGAATTTGTAATCTTCTGAGTGTTCCCTGTACACATAGTGTGGCAGGAGTGTAAGAGCTTTCACGTCATGAATGATGTTGGAACTCTCTCTACTTCCCAGCATGGTCACACACAGATTTGCCACCAGAGTAAAATGTGCAAACAGTGAAAATAAAATTGACTTCTATCTGTGAAATATTTTTAATTTGAAAAGTGAAAATTTGCTTACTATTGTTCAACTTACATGTTAGGCTAGGTGGGAGCAAAAAGATGTAAAATAAAATACTGCGTTTTAGAAAGAATACTATTTTATCAATGAATTTTAGTAATTAATGTCAAGTATAAGAATGGATCTATGTAGGGTGAAATAAAATCAAAGAATTTGTTTTTCAGTTTGATA
The DNA here is from genome assembly GCA_004027025.1 of Myocastor coypus. Classification (NCBI taxonomy): domain Eukaryota; kingdom Metazoa; phylum Chordata; class Mammalia; order Rodentia; family Myocastoridae; genus Myocastor; species Myocastor coypus. The sequence continues at coordinate 16,976 of PVJA010008921.1, read as the reverse complement.
TAATCATCTTCTCATTGCTAAGGCATCATCACCTACTAAGCAAACGTGGTCATTTAAGCAATATATATATATATATATATATATATATATATATATATATATTGTATATACATATATGGTGGGAAATAAATTTTTATATATTTATATCTATATATATTTAATATATTTTATAATAATTGTAATAAATATTTATTATATAATCTTTATATAATAAATATTTATATATGTAAATTTATTTCCCATGAGTACATTGGCTATAATGCAGTTTTAATTAATTAATTAATTAATTAAGGTTTTTGTGGCCCACATAGCCTGCCCTGTGAGTGGGGCTGGAGAGGCATGTGGTGCCAGGAATTGAATCACGATCCCTATGCTTGCCTAAACTTACCTAAGCAAGTGCTTTAGTCCACTGAGCTATCTTGCTGGCCCCAATAGTTTTAAATTTCATGCTGAGCCACCATACACAAAAGCACTGAAATATTTTAAGTAAATAAAATGCTCATTCTTCTTTACTTTTGTTGTGAATTATTCCCACATAATTACCAGTATTTTGTTTGTTTGTTTTTATTATCCAATTGTAATGAGATTGTTCAGTTTGATTTTCTCCACACTGCTATCTATAATACCTCCAATTTGGGCAAAGGTGTTTATCAGAAATGTTTTTATCAATTGAAGCCAAGCCTGGCATATAGAAAAGGAATAGTTTTGTGATTGTCCTAGAGTAGTTTTCTTACAGTTAATAAAGTTAATTGGTGGAATGTGTGATCTAAAATGTTCCAAACAACAACCATGATAATGTAGATGGTTCCACTTGTGAGAGGAAAAGTTTGGATGAGTGTGGAGAAAGTTTCCAATTAACCAAAAGTTTATGGAATTCAGGGGGGATTACTACAAACCTGCAAGCATTAGCGAGAAAGTGGTATCCAAGATGCAAAGGCTGGTTGAGAAATTCAACATGTTGGAAATGTACATAGACCTTCTGATTCTCAGAATAGAAGATGCGAACAACACTGGGATGTCCAAGCAGGATGAGACAGCAGCAGACAAGCATGATTCAGGAAAAAGCTGCTTGTAATCTGGATTGGATTTCTAGGCATTACCATATTACAAGAGTCTCATCGGTTTCTCAACTAAATATCCCCATATAAAAGACTATTACCACATAGTAAAAGAAACTGAAGAGAAAGTATGTGCCAGGCTTTACATCTTCACATCAGATCTGAAGAGCCAATAGGTGACTGTAACATGATACAGGTTTAAAAAGTAGTGAGAAGATCAAATGTCCCCTAAACAGCAGTGTAGACCAGTGGAACCAAAGCAAGGGAACCCTGAGGTCTGCTTCTAGATTAAGAGTGAGTGCTCAGATTTGTGATCTGACTGTGACATTGAGAGGACTGGATAAGAACAGTAATGTCACCTCTCTGCTTTGGGAAAGTCTAATAAAGCAATTAAAAATTATAATGATGAGCCGGGCGTGGTGGATCACGCCTGTAATCCCAGCACTCAGGAGGCTGAGGCAGGAGGATTGGTGTGAGTTCGAGACCAGCCTGGGCTACAAAAGTGAGCTCAAGGCCAGCCTCAACTGCATAGCAAGACCCTGTCTCAAAAAGACAAAAAAAAGAAAAATAATAATAATGATGACAGCAACCAGCTGGAAGTGTTTCTATTGGTTTATATATTTATTTGTTTAAAAATGATGAATAATAAAGGTTCCATCAAAATCAATTTTTTCTCCATATTACTTTTATCTCTGAGATTCATAGAACATGGATCTGATATGTGTGGAGTTGCAGTGTATTATTTCAATACTAAATCACTTAATTTCATAATAATATTTATTTGTATTTTGATCATTGCCTAAGGGTTATGACATCTTTAAGAAGGTAAGTTTTCTGATATAAAGTCTGTTTCTCTGTGTAATGCAGCCTGAATGTAAGAAATTAATATTTAGAATTTCAAATCTTATTGAAATGCTGCAGTTGTTTTTAAGAAGCTCAGTGTTGCCTTCATAACTGATATATGATGCACATTCTTGTTCTTTTTTCTGTGTGAGAAGTGGCTGAGTTTTAATTTATAAAGAGATTTAATATAAACATTATATAAGAATAACCTCTACTAAAGCATTTGGCCTATTTTACTTTGCACTAAGTGTAAGAAAAGCAAACTCTGTAATACTCTAGCCACTGTTAACATAAGAGAAAAACAGTTGGGTAGCAAATTAGCTGTGCTTTTGCAATATGGTCAGAGCAACCACGTAAACAAAGAAATCTGCTAATCAGAAGCAATTTCTCAGGAAACAAAGACAGCAGTTAATTGAGAGCATCTGAAGCTAAAACAAGATCAACATGAAAATGAAACTCCTTGCAGCTTTTTGTAGGAAATGTGGAATATTATGAAACCTGATAGCAGTTTTAAAGTAGAGATGTTAGTAGAAATACAATTTCTCACTTTGGAAAAATGCTTTTTAAACCCCTTAATTAACTCTCTGCCCAGTAAAAGTGACTTGGTGACGCATAAGCAAATGACAGAAAAATGGATCACTCTGAGCCCAAAATCAGTGAGCATATTGCAGGCAAAGTCACGCTAGAATGAGTCTTCTATGGCGGCCCTGATGGGCCTCATACAGCTGCTGTGCTTGCCTGGGCATCAGAGGGAGGGGAGCGCTGCTGTGAGTCCCGAGTCTTGTTTGCTTCACAGCAGAGGACTCTACACAACGGGCAACAGCCGCAGAATGGTACTGAAGCATCTGGAGTAGAAGACAGGGCTGAGTGTGAGTGAGGGAGATCAGAGGAGGAAAGGGCTGCGGGCAGAAAGCCGGTGGGCAGGTAGTGCACTGAGCGAAGAAGACACACGACTGTGTTTCTCAGTGCCAAGCTCTACCGGACAAAAGTAGCAAATTGCTGTAAGTAGGTCATTTCATTTGAAAGACTTAGGAAGTCAGTGTCACAACTTTCACCACAGCACAGATAGGATAAAACAGGAATTCACAGTAACAGACCTCGATACTGACTGAAATAGAACAGAGCTCAAACCTCTTGGTATCCATGATTTGCTGATTTTATTTTGGGTCAAATATAAAATGCTACATTATCCCTATATTTTTAGCAATTTAAACATATATGTGCATATATATGTATATATATACATATATATTATTATATACGATATATGTAATTGGTTATATATGTAGAAATAAATACTTTTATTGTGTAATATCTCTTTATTAACTAGTTACTTACAAATCTCTTACATGCAAGCATGTATTTAATTTCATACATATATGTTGGACTAGACTACACATAAAAAAGTGTATATCAAAATGCATGCTGAACGTACAAAGTGACACATAATGAAAAGTGAGCAGATGGAAGAAGAGCGTAAGAAGGAAATATAAGCCGGGCGTGGTGGCACACGCCTGTAATCCCAGCACTCGGAAGGCTGAGGCAGGAGGATCGGTGCGAGTTTGAGACCAGCTTGAGCTACAAAAGTGAGCTCAAGGCCAGTGTCAACTGCATAGCAAGACCCTGTCTGAAAAAGACAAAAAAAAAAAAAAAAAAAAAAAAAAAAAAAAAAAAAAAAAAAAAAAAAAAAAAAAAAAAAAAAAAAAAAAAAAAAAAAAAAAAAAAAAAAGAAGGAAATATAAAAGAAGGAAAGGACAAGGGATAAAAGAAGCCAAGGAGGGAAGAAAGTGGTAGAAGAGGATGAGAGAGTAGGGTTATTTTTATAATAAGGCTAAGGTTGAGTAAACAGAGATAAAAATAGCTTTCTTATCCATTGTGGAAAAGCAATAAAAATTCAGCTTACTAATCAGGAAAATTCTAAGTTCACATCAAGTTCTGTTTAATCTTGTAATTACCCACACTCTCATTTCCATAAAACACCTTTTTCTTGTTTTATTCTTCTCTTACCAAATGATCTGAGTCCTGATGAACTTTGGGGTATTCTGCATTTTCTGTTCTCACAGCATAGTCCGTACAAAGTGGCTGCTTCAGAAAAGCTTATGAGTTTCTCACAGTGATCAGATTTCCCAGGTGCAGTTCTCAGCAGCTCTGCTATACCTACTAGCTTCCCAAACCTGGTCTGTCCATAGCACAGGCTTGCATTCTGGTTAGTACAAGAGTACCCACAGAGCAGGCACATTGACTGCCATTTTTGGCTGTCTCAGAATACCTTTGAATAGAGGTAGACTTATTTCTGTTTTCTTACTGTGTTCATCTGATGATTACTATGTTGAAAATTATTCACCTGCATGCAACAGTTATGCACTATTCCTACTCTAATGTAACTGGTCACCACTGGCTGGGAAAACATGGTCACCTAGATTGTCTACTCTAAGAGTTGCAAATAGTGACAATGAAAACACTTTTTTAACATTTCCTCTCTTACCTACTCAGTGGGTCTAATAATTTGTAAAGCAGTTATCAGAGGCACTCACTTTGATAATCATTCACACTGTTCTCTTTCATTAATCTCGTAACTTATCATCCAAGTTCATTACAAACATTAGCTGCTTCTTGTTTCACTTAAGAAGAGTATTCTATTTCCACTACATTTTCCCCCAGTTATACAACTACAGGGGAAACTTTATGCCTGGAAGATGGATGATTTATTCTTGATCTTAAAAGCTTTTTTCTTTTAGGAATAACAACAAAATAAAACAAAAAACAAGTTATCCTAAGAGGTTGACTTTGGAAAATATTGGAGTAGAAAATAGCAAGAAAATATCTCCCCATGCAGACAACAATCACAATAGCAAAGTTTTCTGATGCAGCAATTATGGAGTCTTGTACTCTATGAAAGGCTTGCTACTTCTAGAGGAAGGTTGTATGGTAACAGATTAATTACAGTTAATTTTAGCCAATATCAGTTCTTGGCAAATATCAGTTCATGTACAACTACCATTTCCCATTCCAATATTGGATCAATTTCATACACTGCTAGAACAAAAAAGACAATATGCATCATGTTCTACAAATACCAGAACCTGTGTTTTAGACACTGAGTGCTATTATAAATAATGAGATATATGTACAGAGTTGGCAGATGCTGATGTATTTCCAGATACACTGTAGGTAGAGCTTCTTCTCTAAACATAGTGTTCATTCTTTCCTCTTATCTTCTCTCTCCTTGAGCCACAGAGTTCAAAGAAAGAGAGCCATGGTCTAAAACCAGACACAGAAGAGAGAAGAAACAGCAATGCCAGCCCTTATTGTTTTTCCAAACACCAGGGAGTAGAGTGTTGTGTCCCTTGGAATTGAAGTATCTCTGTGGTAACTTACTATCTACACAGAAGTTACTGCCAATAGAGAAGCTTCCTTGTCCTCAGCCAGGGGCTGCTGAGTACTGGGAAGCCTTACAAATGACAGAGCTTGTAAAAAGGAAAGTGTCAGCCTTGGGGGGAAAAGGGAAAAAGACTAGGACAAAGAAAAAAAAAGAAGAATCTTTAAGAGACTTAGTTAATGCAGTATTCAATAAATAACACACTCATCTAGAGTCCCAGGGAAATATATAAACTATTCATCTAAATATCCGAATATAGAATGATTGAAATCTAAAACTTGTATAGGAAAATAAATTTTAAAGATCAAACAGTAAATTCACGTAACTGAGACTAAGAAATCAATGCAAATAATCAGTGAATCAGAGTTTATCCTTTGAAAAGATCCACAAAATAAACAAACTTTGTGAAACTTACCAGAAAACAAAACAAAACACCCATGTCAATGTCATTAGAAATGAAAAAGACAAAATTACAGAGAACTGCTAAAATCTAGAGGACTTTAAATAATTTCAAAAAGCTATGTTTCAATAAATTAAAGCATCTAGAAGAAATGGATAGATATTCAGGCACATAGAAATTACTAAACCTGAGCCAATAAAATAAAGAACAATTTATATTTTATAAATGTTCTGATAACAATGGGTAATATTTTAGCAGCCATAAAAAGCATAGGACCTAGTAGTTTCATTAATAAATTTTTCAAGAAATTTAAGAATTAATGGCAACACTCCTCAAAATTTTCACTAAAACTGAAATTGAAGGAACACCATAGAAATTATTTTTGAAGCTAGAATTATTCAAGTAGTAAATCAAGACTAGGGTTCTGAAAATGAGAAAATTACATGTCAATTTCCTCAATGAACTCAGATTTTGAAATACTAAATAAAACCCTTTAAAACCTTAAGAAGTTTATATATCATGATGAAGTTGGTTTCCTACTAGGAATGTAAGGGTATTTTGACTTAACCTAACAAAGTAGACATAATACAACCTATAAACAGAAGAAGAAAAAGGATACAATAATATTAATAGATGCAGAGAACTACTTTAACAAAATCTTTCATTGGTGGAAAAAGTTTTGAATTTGGATGAATTAAGATCCCATGCTCTTCAAATGATAGAAATTATTTATAACAAATCTACCGCCAAAATCATGAGAAAAACTGAAAGTATATCCACTAAAATCATAAAGAAGACAAAACATCCTATTTTACTACTCCTGCCCAACATTGTACTTGAAACTTTAGCCAAAGCAATAAGACAAGAAAATGAAATAAGTTGGACTGAAATAGAAAGAGAATAAATAAACATTTCTTACTTGCATGTGACAAGATCCTAGCCATAAAGGATCTAAACAACTACATCAAAAAGCCTTTGTAACTGAGAAAGTAAATAAGATGTAAAAGATACAAATGGTACAATAGATATTGTGAAAGGGAAAAACACTACTTAGAAAGAAAAAGCAATCAGGATACATGAAAGCTGAAAAGAATGAATGATTATATATAATATAATAAATATATATAATATATAAAATCTTCTAGATTTCAGCACTACTCTGTATTATATAATCATTCTTTCGTACGTATATAATAATTAATATATTACCATATCTACCACAAGATTGTTGCAGTATTAATAATATTTTCTATTAATTCATTGAAAGGAATGCTGCTTTTACAGTTTGATCAATTTTTCTGTGTATATCTGGTAATCTTTTTTTTTTTTTTTTTGTCTTTTTGAGACAGGGTCTCGCTATGCAGTTGAGGCTGGTCCTGAGCTCACTTTTGTAGCCCAGGCTGGTCTCGAACTCACATCAATCCTCCTGCCTCAGCCTCCCGAGTGCTGGGATTACAGGCGTGAGCCACCACGCCCAGCTCTATATCTGGTAATCTTAACAACTGATTTGAAGACAACAAAATATTATAGCAATATAATGAACATTGCTAATTTCCTATCATCTTGTTTTAAAATTCTGTAAATTTTATTTTTTCTCTTAAAAATAAAAAAAAAACTCATATAACTTATAAATGAATTCAGTAAATTGGAAGGCTACAAAATAATTGCACAAAATTTAAAAGCATTCCTATACACTAAAAATAAACACACTGAGAAAGAAATCAGAAAATTAATCCTACATGCAATACCTCTGAAGAACTAAGTTCTGTGGAAGTAACCTAACCATGGAACTCAAAGAACTCTCTAATGAAAACCACATTGTTTATCTTTTTTTAAAGAGGAGAATCAATAAAGACATGAAAAAATGACATTATGAAGATATAAGAACAGGACACTTCCAGTTCTTAGATAGCTGAAGATAATATTGTCTTAGTGGCTATATGAACAAAAGTGATATAGAAATTTGATTCAATCACTATCAAAAATCACTAGCTTTTTTTCAGAGAAGTTGAAAAAATAATTCTAAAATATAGATGGAACCAGAAGAGAATTAGAATAATTAAATTATTTGTGGGTAACAGGAACAAGGCTTTAGGGAGAACACACTGATTATTGGGACACACGGACAGTAGAAAAATACTTGGAATACAAACATTTCTAAACCTGGTGCCCAAAAGAAAAGATATTCATAAGGTGACATTGACATTTAAACATTCATTTGACTTATTTTAATTTTCCTAGTTAAATCATTGCAATGATTTCATGGAGGGAAAATGGATATTTTTGAAGAATTGCTTATTTAACTTTCAATTTTTTAAAATTGAGGGTATTAAAGCATTACTTTTTGAAATGCATGAAAGTATATTAACTATAGCTGTATTTTCATTTGCTTTGTTATGATAGCATGCATACCAAATATAAAATGCATTTATTAAAACTTTTGTAGAAAATAAAAATTTCTCCTTTCTCAAAAAAAAAAAAAAAAAAAAGAAAGAAAGAAAGCACAGAAAAGCAATGGAGGACACATTATAACTTCAGGCTTTAAGTTAAAGTACAAAGTCCAAGTAGAAAAATAAAAAAGGCGGGGCCTGGGAGATAGCTCCGTGGCACAAGTGACTGCCTGGCAAGTGCAAGGCTGTGAGTTTGAACCCCAGTCCTGCCAAAAAGAAAAAAAAAAAGGCAAAGAAAACAAAAAATGTAAACAACCTCAAGGAAAACATGATACTACCATAAAATCAGACTTCCTAGCTGTTAGAATAGGAAAGGGAATGGAGAAGTGACCCTGATCACACTCAACAGTATTTTCCAGAAGAGGGCTTATACCATGTAGTGGAGAAAAGGAACCTCATTAACATTTGTTGTTCTAAAAACTGTATTCTCATTTGTAGGACAAAAGTAGATCCAGTTATCCCCCTCCCTATAATCAAGTCAAATTAAGAGGAGTATCAGAACATCATATCTTCCCCATGAAAACAATATCAATATTCCTAAGCAATGACTTCCTGAAGAGAACAGCAAGTGCACGACATATATCTAGAATCAACAAGTGAGACTATAGAAATTCGAGAACTTGAGCTCAGCAGGAAAAGTGAAATGATAGCGGATAGAAAGAGAAAAATATCTTCGCTACTCCACAGATGACTAATACTTGGGAAAAACACTCAGAAATACTGTACTGCCAAATACATAAGATTCAATAATAAAATGGACAACCGAAATGAATAGACCTTTCTCAAGAAACAGAAAAACAAAAAGAAATACAAATGGGTAATAAATATAAGGAAATATATTTTGAAGAAACAGCATGAAGCAGAGACCACTCCATCAGCAAATGTGAAAGCAACAAGTCAGTCAGTGTTTTGTTGTTGTTGTTTTTAATAGGGATTGAGAGAAGGCAACGTTAGATGGGAAGATATTAGTGAATACTAGCTGTCAAAGTACTGTGGCATGTCTTGTTCTTCCGTGGGAAAAGTCCTTGAGACATCCAGTGTAAATTTTTGGGTACCTCCAGGTGTTCCAGTGTTTGCAAGATTCTGTGTCCTATTTTACCTCTTTAAGACATACTGTGTGAGGCCAAGGAGATCGCTCAATAACATAGGTGCTAGTCTGGCAAGTGCAAGGTCTTGAGCTGGATCCTCAGCATAGAAAAACAAACACAGAAAACAAAACAACAACAACAAAAAAAACATACTGTGTTTGCCTTGGGCAGTGTCAGTGCTGAGTGAAGGACAACGCTTCTGCTGCCAGAGAGGTTGAGTATTACGGAGAATCATATCGGAATTCCATCTGACAATATTCAGCATCCCTGGAATTCCATCTGACAATATTCAGCATCCCTGGCATTAGAGAAATTCAAGTCTGGAATTACATTCCAATACATGTGGTCATTATCAACAACTCAAAAGAAAAATTCCTCTAAAGATGTGGTGGAAATGAACTTGACCACACTAGTAGGATTGCTCTGGAAATCAAACCAGAAGCTTCTTAAAAAACTAAAAATAGAAACTTCACTGGACACAGCTATACCTCATGTTCGAGTGATACATGCATATCCATGTTCATAGTAGTGCAATTTATCATATGTAATTCGAGGAAGTGGCTATATTACTCTCAACACATGAATGCGTAATGGTATTATATGCAAACAACAGAGGAACTAAAAATATATTGGAGCCTTGTAGAAATATGGAGTATGAGCGCCATAATATTAAATGAAATAAGTCATAAAACATAAAATTCAGCATTGCTTCTCCAATATGAAACACAAAACAAAAATAATTTAAAGAGCAAAAGAAAATTCTCATTAGCTAGTACTGCTACAAGATGAATGTTAAACAAATGTGAGAAGAAAATAAATGACAAGGTAGTATAATAAAAACAGAAAAATAAATAAAGTAAAAACGACTTAGAAAACATTTTGTTAAGAGTCCAGTTACCAAGTTCCAGGACTTCCAAACACTATATTTTATTATGTTTCTATCTGTTTATAATCTGTCAGATGACGGGAAGTAAAATTTGCATGTGCAAATTAAGACATAGGGATGTAGATTTTGTAGAGATGGGGAAGGAGATATGAGCAGGAGGTGAAAGAGAAAGCAAGGGGTTGCGGTTGGGGCTGAGAGTGCAAAAATCAAGATGCAAATGTACACTAAATTCTAAGTACAATGTAATCACTATGTGTTATGAACATAAATCAATAGTACAAAAATAATAGCATATGTAATAACCTACCAGCGAGTTGAATAATTAATATATGTAAACTATAAAATATTAGCAAAATAAATTATAGAAGACAACAATAAAAGGAAATTTATCTCATGTTCATAGGCAAGAATATTTAATACTATCAAAGTATCAATATTGTCAAAATTAGTTATCCATAGTTGTTATTCTATGAATAACTGCTATGAAGATAATTATATGCATAGTATTAATTATTGTAAGCATCCTACTAACTTGTTTTCAAACTGTTTCATTTCTGTTTTATCTTTTTTCTCGTTAAAATGAATAAAAGATGTATAAAAAATAAAATTAAAAAATATTGTCAAAATGTATCTAAAAATTTAGTCAAATTTGATAGAACTAAGGGATAGAGAAGACGAGCTAAAATAGAGAAGTGCCCCTCACTACACTTAGCCTATATGTGCTGACTTCCTTTTTAACATTCAGAAACAAGAACTACTTAACAGCTTAGTGTTAGGCACTACTGAGACACAGTGTGTGGGAGAGAGCTTAATGCCATAGTACTGTGATTTATTGAAAACAAACTCTTCCAAGTAATTTAAAGACTTATGACTAAGTTTAGCTGTATATTAAACCCAAGAACATTTCCAGTGTGCCAATATCCAGTAAACTATTCAATGTCTAAACAATTTATTGTGTTTATTTTATTTTCACTGATTTAATCATCATTTCATGTAGACTTACTATGGTCAAACAAATAGCTTCACAAATGGAAAAGAAAAGAAGTACATATTTTTCCTTTTCAGTGTGCTAGCTATTGCAAATTGGAAAACACAAGTTTTAAATATACTGTCATCACTAGTTAAAACAATTCAAGGGAAATGATTCTACGTTGAATTCTAAAGCAAATCATACATTCTTTTTTTTTTTTTTTTTTTTTTTTTTTTGAGGCTGTGCATGCACTCCCTACTGCCACACCTGAATGTGTGGAAAGCAAAAAGGATATCTGTGATATTCCACACTATAAATATTCCTCAGTTCCCATGGTAAAGCCTTGCTCACCAGCCTGTGGAAATATTTGGAAATAAGGGAATAATCAGAATATAGAACCAAGCAAAATCTGTAAGCTCTTGAAGACTTTGTTGAGATCCTGGTCCTTTCTTTTGTTCTTCTTTGCCTCCTGTCTGTGGTGGTATTATCATCTCCCCTGTACCATAAGTTTCTTGTCATGGTTTTCTGCCTTGATATGGACAGAAAAGCAATAGTCAGCCAACCTTGGACTGGAACCTACGAAATCATGAATTGAAGTAACCTTTTCATCTTTCAAATTGATTTTTTTCTCAGCTATTGGTTACGGCAAAAGAAATATGACTAACACAATGGGGGAACATACATAGAACTCATTTTTTTGCTTTAATCAATTCATATTATTTTAGATCAACATTCAAAATAATGACAAAGTTGTCATTAATGAGTACTGCTGCAAGATGGATGTTAAACAAATGTGAGAAGAATAATGACAAGGTAGTATAAAAAAAAGCAGAAAAATAAATCAAGTAAAAAGGACTTAGGAAACATTTTGGTAAGAGTCCAGTTACCAAGTTGAAGGACTTACAATCACTATATTTTGTTATATTTCTTTCTGGTTATAACCACCTGTCAGATGACACGAAGTAAAATATGCATGTGCACCCTGTCCTGTAGCTGCCACTGTCTTGGGAAGGTCCTGCTGAATTTTCAGAACAGATACAGTGTGAGGAAATCTACATTGGTAAAGTTGATCAATGTTATTATAGCATCCTACTTTTTAACTCCTTCATGGTTTTTCAATTTCCAGGAGCGCCACTTATGAGTGATTGGGACTGTGGAAGGACATCTAGATATAAACCATAACATTCTGCCCTTGGACTCCTAAAAACTTGTGCAAATCTGTTCATAAAAAATGCTCTCAATGCTAAATCCTTTCAGCAAGTCTAGATTTTTCTTCACCTCTGCCATGTTTATAGTCTTAAGCTTTACTGGAGATTCCATTTTTGTCATACTCAAAATATTTTAAATCATCCTGCTGAGCTGATTGCTCTTGATCCTCAGATAGAGCTAGTTAAAATTCCCCATCAACTATGCCACTGTCTCAACACTGGACTGCCTTGCAATTTCTTCTGCCAGATGAATTGGCCTATTGTCCTAATCTTAGTCTCCTGCAATATTTCTGAACATGGGCATAATACAGATAAATTTTCTTCCAGAACAAAGCAGACATGATTTGACTCCTACCACCAAAACAATCCTGTCCCCAAGTGAAATCTCCCCAGCCTGTTCTTTATTGCCTCCCTTCTGTCAGCATTCTAGTTTTCTGGGATCCATCAAGAACTTTCCACTAAGTTCACCTCATGGCGTTCCAGTGCTCTTTCTTTATCCAATATCTCCAATCATTTCCAACCTCCTCCCAAAAAAGGCTTGTGAACTAAGTAGTACGGTACTGTCACAACAATGACCCCTTTCACTGGTACCAAATTTTGTCATTCATCTTGCTGTGAAAAAACAAAACAAAACCCTGACACCCACAGATTAGTGGAAGGAAAAGAAGGTTACTTTTAGTTCACACTTTCTAGAGGTTTCAAACTACAGCTGACAGAGGAGAAGCAGGCCATAGCAGGCAAGTCCGAAAGAGACCATCCTTCCTTGTTCTCCTCTATACCTCTTCAAGCCTACAGGTTGGTCTCGCCTACCACCAGAGCAGAGCTTTCTTCCTCACTAACTCCGTCACTCACAATTATGGTAAACAAATCTGTGGCCTGATCCAGTTACCACATGCTCATCATGCAGTATCGCTGACCAGCGATATAGCCACTTCCCCAAACTCACACTTGTGGTAGCCTGTGGATTTGGGGGTACTCCTAGATATAACCCATAACCCTATCACAGCACTACTCTTCTTTACATAAATTATTTAATCTTTTCTTATCATTTATCCCATTTAACAGAAAATAAATCTAGGATCTAAGTCTGTGCTATGCAAAGACTTTTTCTTTACGTACATAAATACATGAGTGAAAGAAGGAATAATTATACACTCCACCACTCATGAATATAGGCTATTGTATGCATATAGAATAGTCATTTCTACCTAATTATTCTAAGAGACATAGGTGAGGCTTAGGTGATGACTTCCCTCTCAGCTTTTACTAACTCTATTTTAACATTTATGTAAGGAGTTCGTTGATCTACTGAGGTGCTGATAATATCCCACACAAAATATTTACAAATCTGAAAAAAATGCATAGGTCAAGTTTTTATACAATGTACATTTCAAGTCTCCATTTTCTTATTTAGCTGAAAGTTATACTTGGGAAAATTTCATTTACATTTAGCAATTATTTTTAAAAATCCCAAACCAACTGCTTGCCAAATCTTTGAATCTCATATTGGTGATGCTACTGTGTGATGTCATTGTTAAAGTGCTTTGATTATCAGTAAGCGAAACTCTATTATTTAACTCATTTATTTGAAGTTTTATAAATCTTAATCTGTAATTCATCAGGGAACACTTGAAAGCAAGTATTATTTATTTCATGTATCAGTGCTATTATCAGGTAATTGAAATTGCATGATGGAATTTGAATTTTGATAATTGTATAAGGACATTTTTCAAATAGAGGAGAAGAGAAAAAAAAGAAATCTGAGAGAAATGAAAAGTGCAGTAGCACCTTCAAGGTCATCATGCAGACAAATGAAGTATAGAGAAAGTAAGTTGAAAGTGTAAAAGTTTCATTATGATTTTATGCTCTGACCTAACTTGAATATTTTCTTTAAAGTTCCAATCACAAAGCACTTAGAAGTAGAAGGTTCATGTATTCAATCCAAATATTTCAATGAAAGATAGCAGCACATACAACATTTAATTGGAGACTTATTTAAAGATAAAGGCCTAGCTCTTTGCTACATAAAACACAATAATATTGGCAATTTTTTGGCAGCCTATTACCTAAACAGCCCACAGAAATACCCTGTGAGCCAGAAGAGCAAGCCAATATGCTCCTACAGCTTTTTAAAATAGTGCAAATGAATTGTAAAATTCTTAAAACCGCCTAGAAAGAAGTGAGCAAAGAATTATAGAAATGGATCTTAATCCATTCTCCTACCAGCAATTGATTAACAGGCATCTTACTGGAAGAGAGACATTTTCCATATCTTCTATGATTTTCATAATGCACCATAACTTTTTACAGCGTGAGATTGTTTCCTAGAGGACTACATCTTTCTTGGCTTCATTATATGTGAAATATTTATGTGCACAGAAATGTCCTCACCTGAGGTCATTACTGTAATAAATAAGAAGTGAGCAACTTGTAAATGATTGCTATGATTGTTTCAGTATTGCATATTATAGGATGTGTTAGTCTTTTTCCCTTGCTGAGATGGAGTACCTGACACATTTAAAAGGAAGAGAGGTTTCATTTGGATTATAGTTTTGAGGAATTCAGTCTTTGCTGGGCTGCTTTCCAGGCAGGAAAGGACCTGGTTGAGCAAAGCTGTTCAATTTATCATAGGTGAGAAGGGGAGCAAGAGAACAATGTCAGAGAGGAACGTGTGAGAGACTACACAGGGCACACCAGGCCCGGCCTCCTGGATCTGGGCGGAAGATGCAGGGCCGGTGTTACTGACCTGCAGGGATAGTTCTTACTCAGAGTTCTCTGAGGGAGACATCTGAAGATTAATGGTCACAGGTTATTACTAGGTTTCTATAAATCAGCACAATAATTTGTCAAACTTACTGAATATGAAGCAAATTACTTTTGTTCTAACCACAATTTCAAATATTTTTCATCTCAGTAAGAGAAACAATTTCTGTAAAATGTGAAGAATAATTTTTTTCCAAGTGACTTGTGGTCCTCAATGCATACAAAGGACAGAAAATTATAATACATAATGAGAAATACATAATGAGAAAATTATAATACATAAATGAGAGCTTGGCGACACTCCAAATTTAGGTTTAAAAATAACCTTATTTGAACTGATGATAATTTTTTTTAAAATCATGCATTGTTTTTATTTTTTTTTTTTTTAAAGAATTTTTTATTTTATTTTATTTTTTCTTTTCTTGCTTCAGAACCTTTATTTGTTTATTCACTTATTTTTATGGCCGGCTTGGCCCGCCCGGAGGGCAGGGCTGGCGCAGCATGTGGTGCCGGGGATCGAACCGCGGTCCCTGAAGCCGCCCAAGCTTTCCCAAGCAGGCGCTTTAGACCACTGAGCCATCCCGCCGGGCCCCCATGCATTGTTTTTATAACTTTCCTATATAGCATACAAACAGAGCATGTTGTTTTGACAGAAGAATAAATGTTCCAATAACATAACTTATTCTAATTGCTTGCCTAAGATATATGAAAGTAGATGCCATAAGAGGTAGAACATACTCAAAGACAAAATTGAGATCATCAATATTATGTGCTTAGCCTTCAACTAGTGTAGAAATTTTCAAAATTTTAGTTATACATCTTATCTTATATTGATATCACTGCCTTGTTTGGGAAAATAATTATTCTCTTATACACGAACTCTAAGAGTAAATTATAACAGTCATAAAATCCTCTTGTGACAAACTTTCCAATTTAATGTCTTACTTTCCAATTTCAGGAGGAGTAACATTTTTATACAGAGATTAAAAGTGGAGCTGAAAAAATGGAAATACATGTTTAACATTTGAAAGCATCAACAAGTGGGACCTCCTCTGGCTAAGAAGTTTTTGCACGTCAAAAGAAATAACCAACAGAGTGAAAGAACAACTTACAAATTTCAAAAATATTTTAACTAATAAATATTCATACAAAGATCAAGAATCTATAAAGAACTAAAACCATTAGTGTCACAAATTTTAAGAATCAATCAAAAAATGGGCATCTGAGATGAACACACACTTCTCAGAAAAAGAAATTTAGCAACACTATAAGTACATGAAGAAATATTCCACATCACTAGCCATCCGTGAAATGCAAATTAAAACAACACTTAGCTGTTTTAATTTCACTCCAGAAAGAATGGCTATCATAAAGAAATCAACCAACAACAAATGTTGGAGAGGCTGTGTAGAAAGAAGAACCCTTCTCCACTGCTGGTGGGAATGCAGATTGGTGCAACCATTATGGAAAGTGGTGTACAGGATCCTTAAAAAACTGGAAATCCCATTCAATCCAGCTATTCCCCTACTGGGAATTTTCCCAGAAGAACTGAAAACATCATACCATAGGGATATCTGGGCACCTATGTTTATAGCAGCCCAATTTGTAATAGCCAAATCTTGGAAACAACCAAAATGTCCATCATTTGAAGAATGGTTTAAAAAAATGTGGTATTTTTATACAATGGAATACTACTCATCCATAAAGAATGATAAGTTTGAAGACTTTGTACATAAATGGATGTATATTGAACATATACTCATTAGTGAAATAAACCAGACCTATATGTGTAAATATCATATAGTCTCCCTAATATAAGAACTTTAAAGAAGAAAACAAGAACTTAAGGGCATAACACAGCTGAATGTGTTATGGATTAAACAATGAAGTGACTGGAAGCAGACAAAGCAGAAAACATCAATAGCAAAACC
>PVJA010008920.1:27263-62497 GCA_004027025.1 Myocastor coypus | reverse complement strand
TTTTTTTTTTTTTTTTTTTGCTTTTTTTAATTTAATATTTTTATTGTTTAAATTTAACAATGGTTATATTACACATTTTCATCATCAGATCAATTTAGATTAATAGATATATGTATATAAGATTGATCAAACAATTAAACATTAACATTTTCAATAAACATTACTTTATTTTTCTTTTCCCCCCTTTTTTTTTAAAGTTGACACATTGCATATTGTCCTCACAATAGTTCTACAGAGCTCAGTGTGTGGCCATGACCCACCTCCCTATTGATGTTGCTAAGAAGAAAAAAGAAAAAAGAAAAGAAAAGAAAAGAAAATTCTTCTCTTTGGAATAAGAGGAAGCAGATGCATACAAAGTCAAATGTTCTGCAATTGCAATGGGCCACCAGTGAAGCTTGTAATGTTGGATGCTATTGATCTAAGCCTCCTAAAGCTCATCTCACCAATCTAGCTCTGTGTAGAACACCTTCTCTTGACTATTTAGTTGGTATATGTTTCAGGATGATTTTTCTCTCCCTGTCAGTATAAGGGCTCTTCCAATCATATTTTCCATCTTTCATTTTCAAACATCAAGTAGCTTATTCCTTCAAATATTTCTATGCATCATTATTTGTGTGTTTCATGGAACTTTTACTGTGCAAAATTCTTTTTTTCACTATTTCTTTCTTTTATAACTTTTCTTGTGCATTTAGGGAATTTTTGGTCTTTCCTTCTTTTGGGGATTATCTCAATCTTATCTTCCTCATTATATTTTCCTTGCCTAATATTTCTGTTTTGTTATTGCCTTTCTGTTCTTATTTTATATTTATTGCTAGTACTTTCCATTACTTATGTCTTTTAGAATTTTGGTTAGGATAATTTTAAATTATTTTTATGTCTTTCTATCCCACCTGCAGCAAAATATAAAGACCAGTAATTTTGAACTGTAGCCTCATACCTCCTGAGGGTATTAGGTGATGTGTATGGGAAGGGACAGGAGTAAGCCCCTCTTGGAGTGCTCAGTGCAAGGGTGGGGCCAGGGTGAATGGGACTTAGGGTGGAGAATTTTCTGGCAGAGGGACCACAGCACCCAACTTCATTATTCTTCACTCCACAAAACAGCCATGGGAAGAGTTTTATTATGTGCCTTTTTTGAGAAAATTGGTATTAAGCAGTGTTCCAATGTTTGTAAATCTTCAGACCTAGGGATTTTGAAGAGAAAAAAAAAAAAAAGGTACAGAACTGAGTGGAGTGCACCTGTACCTGTTAACACTCAGCACCTCATAAGGCAAAGTCTGTGCTGCTGTGGTTTTATTTTTCAAGACACAGGGACCATAGGTCAGAGCCCTAGAAAGGTCAAGATTGGCCATTATTTGCAGTGAAATTGGAGAAGTAAGAGGATTACAATGCTATCCTCCTACAGAGATCATTTTCAAAACAGCTTGCATTCATCCACGAGTGTCACTCAGTTTTCTCCATATTCTAGTATTTTCCCTTCAAGGCAGTGTTTCTTAATCATGGCCATATATTAGAAGCTCTTGGGGAGAATTGTATACTTTCAGTACTGGGACAGCACTTCACCCAAATTATTTTAGACACTCTTGGGATGAGACCAATGTCTTATTGTTGTTGTTTTTTTGCTTGTTTTATTTTTGGTTTTGCTGTTCTTTTATTTTGATAGCTATTATGTCATGAATTCATAGAAAGTAGATCCCAGCACCTCAGACTCTTTCCCCTTGGTTCTGACCAAGTGTCCTGCTATAGGCAGCACAGGAAAGTGCTTCAGTAAAAGCCAGATACACAGCAGCATGCTGGGTAACAGCATAGAGCCTTCCAGCTTTGTCATGGTAACATCTATGTGGCATTGCATTGCTCTATGGAGAGCGTCCATTACTTCAGTGTCAACAGACCACCATATATATATATATATATATATATATATATATATATATATATCCAAAGGAACTATTCCATGTTTTGTGCAAGGTCAGAAAATTTTAGCAGGTACCTCTCCTCTTTTCTTCTGTTTCCAAAAGGAGGACAGAGTAAAAATGTATCAGGCATCAGTTTGTTAAATTCCTTGGGATATAGAATGCACCACCATACTTAGGACCTCCTCTCTAGCTCCTTCAGATTAACCTTGGAAATAGAAGCAGCAATTGTGACAAGTTAATAGCTACTAAAACCATAAATGACCTCTTCTGAGCCAAATAGTACTTGTGGTTTGTGTGTGTATTTGTACCCCTAAAGCCTCCTGCAATCATTGAAGCAGATTTCCATACTTTGTGATTAACTCAGGATCCATGGGATTATGGGCCTGAGTATTGCTGGGATTATGGGTGTAAGTGTTACATTCAGCCTCAAGTAGAGTCTGAATGTAACATAAGAGAGATAGAGACAGACTTGCTCTCTGTTGCCATTGTTGCTACTACGCCTCCATTTTGCTCTCTTTTTGCTATCACCATGAAAGTCTGTCCTCTGCCATGTGCTGCTCTGCCTTGTGCCTAACCTGACCATGTGGATTACAGGCTTTCGGGAATGGCATATAAGAAGGGATAGGAAAGGCTCAGAGATGTCACCTACAAGAGAAGAGCTGGAATAGCTTTGACATCTCTGTATGAAGATTCTAGTCACAGCTCAGGAGACCAGGCAGCATATGAAAATTCTGCCTGTAAAGACCAGGTTGGTGCCGGGCGTGGTGGCAAACACCTGTAATTCCAGCACTCGGGAGGCTGAGGCAGGAAGATTGGTGTGAGTTCGAGACCAGCCTGGGCTACAAAAGTGAGCTCAAGGGCAGCCTGAACTGCAGAGCGAGACCCTGTCTCAAAAAAAAAAAAAAAAAAAAAAAAAAAGACCAGGTTGGTGAGGTTTCTGCTGAGAAGAAGGACTGCATTAGCTGTTAAATGCCAGATGATTTGTGTTGTGGCTTGGCAAAATGTTTGTTTGAATTTTGCTCATATCCAGAGACTTCCCTTGACACTGAGATTAAGCATGGTAGACTAGTTAATTGTTCAAAAGATATTTCAAAGCAACTACTGTTGAAGCAGTAGTATGGCTGTTGCTGGGGGGTTTTAGCCAGATTTATATTAAGAATCAAAAGCAAAGAGCCCAGCAGAATGATTTAAATGTTGTGCATTTGGCCAAAAATTAAGCACCAGGAAAGCTGTGGACTGCAAAGACACAGCTGAGTAGATGTCCACTGCCAAGAAGAAACAAGAGAATAGAAAAGATGTCCTGAGGGAACCACAGGAGGCAGCAGGTCTCCACCCTTTGCAGCCTCAGGATTGCAAGAGCAAGGGAATTTGCCTTGAGGAGAAAGCCAGAGTCTATGTTCCCGAATGGTGGCACCAGCCACACCAGGTACCAGAATGACATCAGCATAGAGAATTTTTCCTGGGAACTAGGAAATTCACAGAGTGCTCAGCAATCCAGGCACTCAACCTTCACAACTAAAAGACAAAAAAGTTTGGCTACTGCTCCAGCTGACAGGAGACCTTGGCTTTGCCCACACTGCATTAGTTTTAGATGCTTCCAGCATGCAGGAGTTCTTAGGTTAAGAAGGCTTCCACCTCAATTTCAGAAGAAGACCAGGCAGTGTGCCCCTGAGAGAGCAGTGTGTAAAACTATGAGAGAGAAGCCTATTCAGTGGAAACTCAAGTTTGGAAAAGACAGGAATGTGGATCATCTAAGGGAAACTACAAGAAGAGAACAAAGCTGGCTTAAGACAGAAGCCTATGGCATCAAAGCTGCCATAGGGCCAGAGCCATGTAAGGTCTTTGGGGCACACAATTCATCACATATTGCTGTGAGTGTTCCATTTGGAACTATAGAATTTAATGTTTGCCCGGCTGGAGTTTGGACTTTTGTTGATGCCAGTGCTTTGTATTCCCTCGTTGCTTGCAACTTTTGGAATAGTAATGTTCATTTTCTGTCTTTGAATGTTGGAAGTGTTTAGCTTTTTTTCTGTATAGGGCATCACAGATAAGAGATTACCTTAGATCTTGGAGGAGACTTAGGACTTGAACTTTTCAGCAATGATGAAACTGTTCACAGTTTGGTAACTTTTAGAGATGGACTAAAATGTCTTTTGCATAAAGGGATGTGCATGTGTCTTTGGGAATCCAGGGGTGGAATGTTAGGTTTGTATGTATTTGTCCCCCTAAAGCCTCATGCAGTCATTGAGGAAGATTTCTATACTTTGTGATTAACTCAAGATCCACTGGGAGCCGGGCGTGGTGGTGTACTCCTGTAATCCCAGCACTCATGGGAGGCTAAGGCAGGAGGATCAGTGAGAGTTTGAGACTAGCCTGGGCTAACAAAAATGAGCTCAAGGCCAGCCTGAACTGCATAACGAAACCCTGTCTCAAAAAGACAAAAAAAAAAAAAAAAAAAAAAGATCCACTGCGATTATTGGCATGGGTTCTGTTGGGATTGTGAGTGTGAGTTTTACATTCAGCCTGGGGCAAGTAACCTGAACATAACATAAGAGAAACAAAGACAGACTTGCTCTCTGTAGCCGTCATTGCTAGTTTTTGCTCTTTACCATGTCCATGAAATGTTGCTCTCTGCCATGTGCTGTTCTGCCTTGGAGTCAGCTAAATATGAACTGAGGGGCCAGGGAGATAACTCCACGACACAAGTGCCTGCCTGGCAAGTGCATGGTCATGAGTTTGAACCCTGGTCCTGCAAAACAACAACAAAAAAAGTAAATATGAACTGAAACCTCCAGTAAATGTGAGTTAAATAAATCTTTTCCTCTGTCATTTTGAGTGTAGGGTATTTGTGCCAGCAATGAGAGAAGAGTAACTGTGACACCACTCTTCATTTGTTTGTTTGTTTGTTTGTTTTTCTACATCTCCAACTTCTAAGCCATCTCCTTTGTCCTGGAACTGGCTTTTTGAAATTGCTTCCTCCTTTGGTTGTTTATCTTGTATTGTCTTGGCTCTTGCTAAATCTATGGGAGTTCTCCTTTCTGCCTTATTCTCTCCTGCAAATTCTTTTTTTTTAATTTATTAATTTTAATAAGAAAGAAATGAGACTAAGAGAAAGTAGTTGTGTGAATAGTTCAATAGTCATAATAGTAGTGGATTATTAGCAGAATTGGCAATGTTGGAAGATGTTGACTTGAGCCTTTTACAGCTCTACATATTATTCTGGCTTAACTTTTTATACCTCGTGGTTAAACTTCTGCTGGATGGTTAAGGCCAAGTTAAAGCAAGACCTATATAACAAAATATATAACTTTTGTGTCTCACAGGGCCAAACAAATCCTCTCTAATGTCATATCAATTATTGCTATGTTGTCTCTCAAGTCAATGTTTGTTTTTAAAAACAAAAAAAAGGTAATAACAGAGAATAAGATCCCCTGCAAACTCTTGAGGTAGTTATTTCTCAGTATCCTTGCTCCATGGTCCCTACTTCTTCCTAAAATCTCTGCCAGCAAATATATCTGAACAGCTCCATTCCCATCCCAAGCCTTCTTATGCATTTTTTCTCAAATCCTTTTCCACTTAGATATCAGTTGCATCTCCACCTTATTATCTTCAAAATGAGACCAATAATTCCTGCGTAAAACTGTATCTCCCTGATGACCTCCTTCTACTGATACAGGTTTTATTTTTAGGTTCATTTCTTTAGCTTTTTTGTTTTACAACCTATTTCCAAATTTCTGTTGGGACTTTTTCACAATATGCCCTTTGCATTCTTATTATCATCATTCAAGTTCTAATAACTTACCATAGGTTGTGCTTGAAAATACAAGTGAGTGTTTAAATTTTTTAAATTTATCAGAGCTGGAGATATAGCTCAGTGGCATAAATACTTGCCTGGAAAGTGAAAGGTCCTGAGTTTGATCCCTAATAACAATAAATGAATGACTGAATGAATGAATGAATGAATGGATGGATGGATGGATGGATGAATTTGTTACAGCAATAGACAGATTGCCATCAATTGCCCCAGAACACTGTCCCATTTAAAACAGGTCTATCCCATTATCCTTACAGATTTCTGAAACAGTTCTCAAAGTCTTCCTTCAAGAGTTGTTTTTTTTTTTTTTTTTTTTTTTTTTTTTTTTTTTTTTTTTTTAACTACACTGTTGTGGCTACATGAAAGTCCTGCATTGACCCAAAATGCTCCATAAAAGGTCATTTTGACTTTAAGGAAGATGGAAAATTCACCCAGTGTCAGATGTGGCAGATGAGATGGATGAGGACACACCTGAATGTATGTACCAGCTTGCCTTTTCACTGGATGGCACTTGACATAAGCATTTGCCATGTTTTTCAGTCACATCTCAGGACAGAGGATTTCCAGATCTGCTTCTGAAAGTGGCAAGAAAAAATGGGATGTATTTAAAGCTAAGGGTAGTAATTTGTGTCTGTAAGCTTTTAAAATTTTAAAACTCATGGTATTTTTCAATCATCCCTGGTAGACTATTGAATTTGCTTCTTGTCCCGTTTCCTTTCCTTTGTAATTCTCTCCACAAAGTAATCAATATAACGCTCTTAGGTACCTAACAAGGATGCAGTTCCAACCAACCATCTAATTCAATTCATTGCTCAAAGCCCTATCATGCCCTTGGCATCAAATGACATTATTATGGCCCAGTCTATTTGGGGGCTATTTTTACAAATATTTTTCCACATTAAATGGAATGTTTTAAGTGGTTAGAATAGAAACTTTAAATTAGAGAGATTTGGTTTGCAATTCTAATTTAGTACTATTAACTTGAATAAATTCTCACTCTAATATAGACCTTAGTCTCCACAACTAAACAAAAACAGAAACAAAAATACTACTGAATAAATGGTACTATTTTATACAAACTATGTATCATAGTTTTTTGTAAGATTTTTAAACTGCTGTTCTGCATCTGGTTCATGAGCTAGAAGGTAGGGAGGATTTTGTGTATGACTGTGTGTGTGTGTGTGTGTGTGTGTGTGTGTGTGTGTGTGTGTGTGTGTGGTTTTATTATTTGTTTGCTCTTCATTCATTGAATGTAGTTGTTTTTCCTGGCTGTGTTCTATGCCAAGGTTGACAGGAGCCCACAGGCCTGTCTTGATCTGAGCCCAGCCATATCCATTCTTTCAAGTAGTGTCATAGCTGCTTCCTACTGCAGCAGCTTAGTTTGAAAGATATGACAGAGAACTTATAGCTTTTAAAGCCAAAAGTATTCGCTGCCAGGCCCTGAATGGAAAAAGTTTTCTAAACCCTATTCTATTTTCTCTGTTATTTACTCTCATCACATCAACTCCCCAAATGTTGTGTTCATAAAATATGAAACACACAAGTCCTAGGTATAGCCTAGTCCTCATGCCTTGAGTATGATCTAGATTAAACAACTTGCTGGTAGCATGGGTCAGAATGACTTCTCAGACTAGACCATAAAGAACACAGTGCTACCCACCTTGCTCTTTCACATCCCCAGGTCTAAGGAAGCCAGTCATGAATACATGCAAGCTTCCCAGGTAGACAGGAGATGAGATTTCCTAGCAACTGTCAGTGCCAAATGGCCAGCCACATGGGACCCACCTTAGAAACCAACATCTCTGTTACAAGAGCCATCATGGAATACGTCACAAAGATTAGCAGGACAGAATTTTGTAAGGTATCTTAAAACAAAACCACTCAGCTAAGTCCTTCCAAATGCCAGACCATAACAACTATATGGGTAATAAGCGGTTAAGATTAAATCATTCACTTTTTAGGTAACATTTCATAGAGTAAAAGATATTGAATGTATCAGAAAATCTTCAGTTACCATCTCTAGACCAAACTGAAATGTACAGCCACAGCCTGGACATCTCTTCTGGCCTCAAAACTTTGTATGTAATTGCCAATGTCACATCTCTTCTTAAATATCCCAAAGTCATCAAAAAGCCAGCACATGCAGCTATTTGTTCTTCCCCACTCAAATATGATCTTTCCTCATGTCTTAGTCACTTTTCTTCTTGCTGGGGTGAAACAGGCAATATCTCCAACTAAAAGAGGAAAGCTTTATTTTGGCCACATTTCAGTCCACAGTGGGCTGGCTCCAAGTCAAGATGATGTGGCACAGGGACACAGCAGTGGAACAGCTGCGCATCTCATGATGGTTGAGGACTGAGAGGGGAGATATAACTTTCTCAGGGTACCCACAGTAACCTGCCTGTTTTGCACAGAGCCCTGAAAACAAGCCAAATGTAATGCCCTTATAGTACAGTGTCCTATGATCACACGACATCTTAGCATAAGTCATAGTTCCCCAGTAATCCCTGTTTCAGTAAGTGGCACAATGAGCTTAATCTATGAACCACACATCTGGTCATCTGTGGCACCTCTTTCTCCTTCATGCTCCATGTACAATACAGCACAAACTCCAGTTGAATCCACTGCAATATTGTTTTGAAATCACTTCAGGATTTCTGGCATCTGACACTCAGGAGAAATCTGCCATAAAAACATCATCATTTGGAGGTGATCTATAGTTCCTTCTGATAGCTTTTGAGAGAATCCACACATCCTTGAGCCAAAAAGTAGACTTGTTTTCATTGGTTGATTCTGCCTAAGATTTGATGTCATCTGTGCAATCTGAAGGCTGATACAGCACTTTTAGTCTCCAAGTCGTCAGTGATTATCTCCTCTACAGTCACTTCTGGACTCTTCCCTCTGGTCCTTTTGAGTCCAATCAAGAGACAAAACCTATACTGGTGACTATAAGAAAGAAGTTATCTAAAGAGTTGTTAATCTGCTGAGGTACAAAAAAAAAAAAAAAAAAAAAAAAAGTGGAACTGCTACAACCGAGGTTAGGAGGAAAACAGGATGGGGTTAGAAACACTAAAATTAAGAAACTTGTGAAAAGGACCTTGTAAAAGTGAAGCTCACACCTTCGATCAGGGCACGCTGACCGGTTAGTTCTAGTGTTTCAAAAGGAGTGTGATACATCCAGTTTCAGGTTTTGGAATGACTGCAAATTGAATAACTTCTGCTACTAGAATAAATTCCACCACCCCTGGACAGGCATTAAGCATTTTCTAAGGCACTTGCCTACTCTTAGAACCCCTTGGAATATGTCTTCAGCTCCTAGCAATGGCTTTGGGATGTTGGTCTAGCAATTTCACTTTTTGCTTTCTAGCTCAGCAGTATATTTTAAGCATGGCCATTTATGTGGAGCATGACTCCTTTGTCCGCTTAGTCATCTGTCAAGAGCCTTTGTCTACATCTCTTCATTTGCACTGTCCTCCCCAACCCTACTGTTAATATTTCTTCTTCAGGCTATTAGTGCCATCTTCTACTTTGTCGTCTTACATTCATGCTAGCCTGACTGCTACACTTTTTTACATTCTGTAGTCAATGTGTTTTAAATAAGAGTAAGAACATCATCTCAGATTTGTATTTCTCCTTCTCATTATCCTTAAAATAAAGGTGAGAACCTTTCATAGGATCGCCCCGGCTGTATGTGTCCTGGCCAGACACCAAGTGGCACCATGCTCCTACTTTCTCTGTCCCTATCACACTGGCCTTCCTGTCTATGTCAAGAAGGAAAAAACCCTTGGATGCACTGCTTCCCAGCCTGGTTTCAGTTCTTTGACCATGGCATCATCACTTATCCAGTATATCACAAAACGAGTGTCATTGTCCCCAGGCATGTTTCTTTCCTTCCTCAGACTAATCCACATTTCAGTTATATGATTTCACCACCTTCTATATCTTTCCTTTGCAAAATTTATCAGATTACTTGATAATATATTCTCTATTGAGCTAGGAACTCTGGAAGAGAAGAAACATACGTATCCTGAGCTCCTAGTAAGTGCCGCCAATACACAGACAATGTTTAATAGCTGTGTACAGAATGAATAAATGTATTCTACTGAGCAGTGATTAAATTTAAACATGCTTTCCCCTGGTTACCCTACAGTGCTTGCGCTTTCCTCTGAACTTCCAGCATGCTCTTATAATTTGTTCAGTTTACACCCTTACTTTTTGACTATAAGCCTGGTATTCTCTTCATACTATTGATAAAAACTTGGTTTATCATTGTTGAATTCCTAGCATCAAGCATATGGCTATTGAGAGAGTAGGCAAACAACAAATTCATATTCTTATTCCTTATTATTATGACCATGATTGAGAAATTAATGCCATCATAATTAATGTAGTAACAACTTGCTAATTCAATTATTTATTCAAATAGTATACAACTTTTAACGCATGTTCTTCTCAAGTAATTAAATGCTATAATTATTTAACACACTGTTAGGCAGTGCAAAGTTACATGAATATTAATCCATTATCTAGCCCTTTATATTTTGAACTAATAATATAATCATTTTTTAACTCTTGACTTTGACTGAAAACACAAATGTCTTCGGATGGTGTTCGAAATGGTTTAAATTACACAGATGTGGTGAACATGCCGTGAAACCTTAGAAAGGCCCTAAGGAATTCTCTAAGAATGATACATGAGCCAAGGACGTGACATTCATCTTGGAGGATTTTTCTCCCCCTGAACAAGTTTGATAAAATGCCTTTTCTTCCACTTTGACCTTAAGCACTTAGAAACCATTTGTTTTACAAAAGCCCTGTGGTCTAAGATTATGGCAACCAGAATAGTGACTTCTGTCTCATATTTCAGTGGTGCATGGTTTATCAATTTAGTTGAAGAGAGTGCTTTTACATAACAATTTTCAGTTAGATTTCACTCCCTGGCCTGTGCTGCCTCCCCTGTCCTCCAGAGAGGAACAGTCTTGTGCCTTTAGAGCAGGCTTCATATGCAGCACTGCACCTCCTCAGCCTGGTCTCTTAGAACCCTTGGGCTTCACAGTAGCTACACACTGAGGTTCACTTAGCAGGTTCTGGGCCTCAGCAGCCCTCTTGTCATTCCATTTCGATGAAATGAGTTGATCTTATTTTAGCTCCCATGCTTGCAAATGTAGTATCTTACATCTTATTTTCAGAGAGACTCTCAAATATCTTCTAGGGCTATATTTATAACTCTTTACCACTAGGTTGTGAGCCTTGTTACAGAGTGATTTACACTGCAGACCTCCCTAAATTTAGGTTAACTTTCATCCATCATCACCATCCAGATATTTTTATTTGGTATATCAAGAGGTATAATAACCAATGCTTTACCAGAGAGCCACAAATATTGGCATGAATTTTATGTTTCCTCTTGACATTCAGATTATCTCAGTGGATAGTGAACTTGGGCCTTCCTGTCAGCCTACTAAATACATCAAGGACTCTTACCATGAATTTTCCAGATATCTGTAGGACCATGCAAGTTTTTTCAAATTGAAGTGAGACAATATATCACAAATATATTATTTTTCTATGAGCTTATTATGGAAAATGCAATAGTCACAAATTTTATGTCATATATAATATTATTTAGGACATTGGCACTCCATAACTGATGAAATCATTTACTATCCAGAATTGTGAATCAATATTTAGCATGCTTGAGTGCCCTCAGTTCCTCTGAAGTTTGTTAAATTTTGTTTGTCAACCCATGCTCTCTTCTAGTGTAGTAGTTTTACTACATGTATGCTATCTTTTCATAGAACTTGTGGTGCTGTCATTTGTTGTCTCAGATACTTACTGATTACTGTCATAATCACATCAACTTTTTGGAAACATAAGAGAGTACTTCACCTGTAGAAATTGATCTAAGTACTTTATAGGTGGTTTCAAAGACATACATACAATTATGCTTTTTCTGGTCCAGTTAAATATTTTTCCCATAAACTTTGGTCACGATCATAATTATTTCCTATTAAACAAGTTTTCCAAAACACAATATTAAGGTAATTTTTGGTTTTGGTGCAAAGGATCAAACCCAGAGTTTCCAGCTTGCTAGGCAAGTGTTCTATATCTGAGCTAAATCTCCAGCCCCACCAAAATACATTTTGAAATATACCAATAGTATTTCAACTTTTCTAAGACTTTTCAGTTTATAGTTAGAGAGAGAGGAGAAGTCCCATTAGATGCAACATTTAAGAATGCATTAGCTAAGGTTGGGGATATAGCTCAGCAGCTTAAAAGACTGCCTGGCAAGTGCAAGGTCTTGAGTTTGATTCCCGGCCAGATACCTCAGTGGATTAAAGTGCCTGCTTAGGCAGGAACAGGGACTGGGGTTCAATCCCCAGCATGCCAAGGCAGCCCTGCCCCAACGGTGCACTGAGATGTTGATTGAGACTGGGCATGGTGACACACACCTGTAATCTCAGTGCTTGAGAGGTTACAAACAGAAGGATCACTCCAAGTCCAATCTGTATAGTGAGACCCTGTACTAAATACATTTAAAAAAGAATAAGTTAACTATGTAAGTATAACAGAAACACTATTTAAAACAGTCTAATAAAAATGTTTCAAGCTTTAAGAAATTAGATTCAATCAAATTTATCCTCAGGCCGGGCATGGTGGTGCATGCCTATAATCCCAGCACTTGGGAGGCTGAGGCAGGAGGATTGGTGTGAGTTCAAGACCATCCTGGGCCACAAAAGTGAGCTCAAGACCAGCCTGAACTGCATAGCGAGACCCTGTCTCAAAAAAGAAAAATTATCCTCAGATGTCAATGCAGAAATATTAAAGCAGAATCTTCATCAGAAGAGGCATCATTGCGATGACAGCGGCCAAACAAAGTGCCAGGTAGTGATGTTTCCCCAGTCCTTTCCACATATATGTGTGTGGGATCACCCCTCCTCAGGTCATCCAGCTCCTGGAAGATGTTGCCCGTACTTCATCCAAATCCACAGGGTGCGAAAGAAAGGACCAAGATCACTTATCACCACCAGTTTCTGAAGTCAGGAAGATACCATCCAACTTGAAGAGATTTTCATTTAAAAAAAAAAAAAAAGCAAAGCATGGCACCTGGAATGTCCTCCATAATCATAGCCCTCCCTGACTCTCTTAGATGAACTTTGCTGCTTCTTATCATTGTACACCATCAAAAGCACCACACGACATCTATGGCACTGTGCTTTGTGCCTTAGCGTTCCATGTACCTGTCTCTTCCTTCTGCTGTTCAACAGAGCTCATGATCCCAGGAATCCAATTGCGCCTCCAAGGATTCCTAGCACACAGTCCACGTTCAATATATATTCTTGACTCAGTTCTTCTGGACATGTTCATCAAAAGAAAACACAGTCTTTAACACCACCACACTCTTCAAACAACTGCAGATTGAGGCCATAAAACTTAGCAAGGCAGACATCTTTTGAACCTTTCTTTTGAGCAAAAGTCTCTAAACCACTGTGAGATAGGTTCATTAAACAGATCTCTGAATGGCAAGAGTTGTCATTCACAGATTATTCTCTTCCTGAGCCTTCACTTGTTCAACAGTTGAATATGTTTTATTTAACTTTTTATCAATATTCAGAAGTCAATGCCAGATAATTCCAGTGCTTAGTGGTTGCAAAAGCCTAATTTGGCTACATTTTCTGTACTTCTCCTAGTCAAGATGTCACTACTCCCACATGTTCCCAAAACTACACTTGTGATTTCCTTGAAGGAGTAGTAGAAGAGTAATATTCCTTTCTGAAGTCAAAGTACACTACCATCAAAATTTAATACAAGGTATAGCTCAGTAATAGACCTATTGCCTGGCATGTATGAGGTTTTGAGTATGATCCTCAACACTACCAAAACCAAAAAATTTAACATGTAATTTTTTTCACAGAAACTTTGGGTGCTGGGTGCTCACACATACTAAGTATACCTTGTGTATTACTGCAAGGAAATAAGCGAACCACTCTACCATGGAGCTATACTCCAGACCCTCTGCATTTCAACAGTCATAAGCATTTCACCAATAGACATTAAAGTTTATAGCATTCAAAGACAAGATAGTAAGGTGGTATTGTTTCTAATCAAATTCATAGAGGTGTAAGGAAAATAGGATCTAATCGAGGAAGTCTTCAGATGAAGACAAGGAGTGATAGGGAGCTGGAGAACCTGTTGCCACAGATTCTTTCTTTAAGGGGAGGGCCTCACAGATTTATTTTTATAATGAAAACGTGAAACAGAGATCTAGTCTTCCATCCCTGCTGGATTTCCTCCAAACACATGCCTTATCCCCAGTGAGTCAGAGTACCGTGCACTGTGTAGCAGCACAGTGCAACTGAAATGCTGACATTTCATTTCTAATTGAAATCAAAAAGAAATAGTTCCACTGGGGAAAAAGAAAGTAAAGCTGGCTTTTAATGGAAATTAACAGGGAAGAGAGCAAAATACTTTTCTCTGTCATAAAATAGTCCACTGTGGAAGAATGCCAGGCCCACTCCTGTCTGGATCCGAGATTATCTCCAGGATTACATTTCCTGGCAATAATATATTTGAGGAATGAGAAATTACATTTGAGTGGACATATCAATTGCAAAGAAAGAAGTGAAAATACATCTGTACCTCTAATTTTTTAATTACATGAATGTAGAATTCAAGGTAAAATTATCGATTTCCACTGAAAAGATAGTGGATAACAAAAGCAACAGAGTTCATATTAGTCACAAAATATCTACAATAATTAATCTGAAAATACATAATTTGGAAGGTAAGATAAGGTTACCTTATTAGGACTAAAATCCTCACATGGTTGAGGCATCTTTTTAAGAACAATTTTATAATATCTATAGTAGTAGTACTTTTACCAGTTGTAATTTGGTTACAACAAAAGATTAACTGCTTATCTGTGAATGGATTGTAAGACTTTTTTTTTTTTTTTTTTTTTTGTGGGACCGGGGTTCAAACTCACGACTTTGCACTTGCCCAGCAGGCACTTGTGCCTCGGAGCCATCTCCCCAGCTCCCTAGACTTTTAATATTTAATACTCTACGTATTTAGCTCAGTGGCACAGCACCTGCCTGACAAACGTGAGGCCCTGAGTTCAATTTCCCGTATTCCCCCACAAGAAGCAAGATTATGAAAATAACAGCTGTCTTCAGAAAATACTGCATTTTCTGAAAGAAGTCATTGAATACAAAAGCCATAACTTTAATGAAGGCATTTATCTTTATGTTAAAGCACTAATCTGCACTAATCTGAAGTATCTATACAAAAAAATTGTCTTTCCTATATGAGTCATTTTAAGACATTATTCAACGGTCAGCAGCAGTAGGCTGCTTAAAGATAGAGCACTGGATTCTGAGGAGTTCATAGGCTGAAGTGCAGAGGTCATTAGATAAATGACAGCATGTTTGAGGCCTGCAAAGGCAAGACAGGATCAGTGCTCCTCAAATGCCTGTTTCAAGGAGTTGTGTAGTGAATGACAGGAGTAGAATCAGAACAAAACTGTGGGGAGGAAAGCTGACCTTCAGGGCTGGTTTCAAATAGAGAAATGCACAGGTTCATATGTTGAGTGAAAGAAGACAAGGAAAGTTTGAACTTTCAGGAGAAGGGAGGGATAAGCAGTAGATAAAGAGGGGCATTTTATTTCTCACCTGGGTCTTCCCTGAGGTTCTCTCCGTTAAGTTTGACTGGATTCTTGGGCTAGCTCTTGCACAAAGTTTCTATGTTCACTAGAACTCATGAAAATAATCTGTGGTATGTTTTAAGAATGAAAGGACAGATAATCTCATTCTTTCAGAATATTTATTTCTATCTTGATCTTTTCATGGCCAGCAGGCATACTCAGTCAAATACAACCTTATGGTCATGTAGCCATGAGTAATCTATCTGGATGTATAGATCACTGATTCTTCACAGAAATTTCTTCATGAATAAGAAAATTTGTAAATTCTGCCTACAAAGCCTTTTTTTTTAAAAAAAAAAAAAAAAAAAGGTTTTTTTAAATCAAGGTTTCAAATGAAGTAGCAGTATTTTATAATATTGGGCTTTCCAGAGAGCTAAGCAGATTAAAGCGCCTGCTTAGGTAGAGCACAGCAGCCTGGGTTTAATCTCCAGTGTACAGTGCCAGCCCTGTCCCCTGGGCACACACTGAGACTGAGATTGAGACTGGGTATGGGGAGCCAGGGCGATAGCTCAGGAGCACAAGTGCCTGCCTGGCAAGTGCAAGGTCCTGAGTTCGATACCCAGTTCCACAAAGAAAGAAAGAAAGAAAGAGAAAGGAAAGGAAAGGAAAGGAAAGGAAAGGAAAGGAAAGGAAAGGAAAGAAAAGAAAAGAAAAGAAACAGAGAGACTAGGTGTGGTGGGCCATGCCTGTAGTCCTACCAATTGGGAGGCTGAAAACAGAAGAAGCACTGAGTCCAATCTACATAGTAAGACCCTGTAGTCCCTCTCCTAAATGTGTGTGTGTGTGCGTGTGTGTGCACGTGTGTGTGTGTGTGTGTGTGTGTGTATATATATATATATATATATATATATATATATATATATATATTTATCCATGAACACAAAAACAAAGACCTCTTTGTTCTTGCTTTATCTGACACTCAGCAAAATGTCACAAAAATCAATATCTAAGTTACTTGATGAAAAACAAGTTAATGAATCCCTTGGGAAATGATATTAAAAATAAGAAGTAGATTATCTCCCTCCCTCCCTCCCCTTCTCTCAAATTTGCCACAATTCAAGAAAAACAGTCTTCTGAATTAGATGGTTTCTCCCTGAAAGAATGTTCCCCTTACAATGAAGCATATTATAATATGCTCTGAATAGATGTTTAAAATCTCTCTCCTAAGTTCTAAAAATCTCACACAGAAACAGTCCCAGCTTGACAGCTCTGCAATAACCATTAAATATTAAAATAACATTAAAGAGCAACTGCTCAGCTCATGGATTTAGCTGCAGAACCCACATTCACACTAATGGGAGTCACAGGGCTAAATCCTTGTGTGCTGTACTGAAAATCACCCCCTGGGATCCCAAGATCAGACAGTCGAGGAAATGATGAATTCACTTTTTTAAAAATCCATCCAGTGCTAAGCAAAATTTTATCACTCACTGAATTTCAATCACTTAATAGAAATCAGATTGTTTGAAATTCATCAGCATCCTGCTTGCATTCATATAATACATAATTGTGATAAAATAAAATTCAAACTTCTACTGCAAGATAATCAGGGGTATTGTATAGATGTATAGGAAGTTGTTTTTTAACGTGTCTCATTTGTGATCATACCCTAAAGCTGTAACCTAATTCTAAGTATTCTTGTTTGTACTATTTTTATAGACATCATTGCCTTAGTTTTTAAGCTAAAGAAGTACTTGTTGTTGATATATGTTTAATGATATATGTTGATATATATTTAATGTAAAATGAAGCAAGTTAGTATTAGTAATTAGTAGTTTAGCATTAAAGTTACATGGAAATCTTAACTTCTCAAACAATTTCTTTAAAAAAATTATAAAAATTAGGATATGCTAACCATACATTATAATAATCAACTACATTAACTAGCTATAAGTAGTTTTAAATTATTGAAAGCATTTTTTTTAGCTTTTTTAAATTGATAAGTAGCCGAGTGTGGTGGCGCACACCTGTAATTCCAGCACTTGGGAGGCTGAGGCAGGAAGATCAGTGCGAGTTCGAGACCAGTCTGGGCTACAAAAATGAGCTCAAGGCCAGCCTGAGCTGCATAGCGAGACCCTGTCTCAAAGAGACAATAATAATAATAATAATAATAATAATAATAATAATAATAATAAATTGATAAGTAAAACTTCCGGTATTTACTATGCAGGCAGAACATTTACAGGAAGGTATTCTACTCAAAATTTAGCATACCCAAATGGCAAGTTAAGACAAATTGCTTATATTTGCTAAGTCATTTTATTAGCTATAAGATGGAGAATATGGAGACTATTTTAACAAGTTCATTTTTTTTTTTTTGTGGTAGCTAATTTGACTCACACTGTCTGGCTAGATATTTTCCTACTTCTCTAACTCTTACCTATACTCTAGCCCATATATAAAAGAGATTTTTAAATTCTGATATATATATATGTATATATATACATATATATACATACATATATACATATATATATATATATATCTTACAAAAATGAATTTATAGTATTCTATGAAATTCCTCTCGCTCAGTGTCAAAATATTCACCAAAATTGAAAGAACTCTTTTTTTTTTTTTTTTTTTTTTTTTGGTCTTTTTGAGACAGGGTCTCGCTATGCAGTTGAGGTTGGCCTTGAGCTCACTTTTGTAGCCCAGGCTGGTCTCGAACTCGCACCAATCCTCCTGCCTCAGCCTCCCAAGTGCTGGGATTACAGGCGTGCGCCACCACGCCCAGCGAAAGAACTCTTGATAGAAGAAAGAAAGATGCTACTGATCCCTGAGTAAATCACTGCATACAAAACACGAAAACCTAACTTCATCTGTGTGCTAGCCAGCTGTATTACCTTGAGTAGATCACTGCCTGTCTTTGGATTTCAATTTTCTTTTTAAAACATTTCAGAAGTTGGACAAGATGGTTACTAAGTGCATGGCCATATCTAAGATTAGATCCCTCTAACTGACAGGTCACCATTATAGATTAAACAGGATAAAAATCACATGATCATCTCAATAGACACCTTAAAAGCATTTAACAAAAGTCACCATAATTTTATGATTAAACACTCTGAACAAGCTAAATACAAAAGGAATGTACTATAATATAATAACAGCCTTATCTAGTAAGCCTATGTTATGCTTAACCATGAAAAGGCAGGAAGAGTTTTTTCCCTTCAAGAGTGAGGCAAGAATTCCTATTCTTACCAGTTGTATTCAATGTACATGTAAGTAAGAAAGATGAGGGAAATGGCATCTGAGTTGGAAATGAAGAAGCAAAATTTCTGTTTTTTAAATGACATGATCATGAGTACATAAAATCCTAAAAGTCATGTATATATAAACACACACCAACTATTAGAATTACTCAAATTCAGTAAAATCAGCTGATACAAAAGTCAACTGCATTTCTAGGAAATTAAGAAAACAATCTCACTTATAATAGCTTCAAACTGAATAAAATAAAAATAAATTAAATCAAATAGATTATGGCTTGAACCTTGAGAACTATAAAACACTGGTGAATAAATTGAGGAAGACAAAATGAATGGAAACTCCCATGATTATGGACTGGAAGGCTTAGCATTATTAATACACCAGCAGTACTCCAAGTGGCATACACATTCAATGCAATCCCTTTGAAAATTTCAATAGCATTAAAAAAAAAAAAAAAAAAAAGAAATAGAGAAACCCTAAGATTCCTATAGTGCCAAAAAAGACCCCAAGTAACCAAAGCAATCTTGAGAAAGAACAAAGTTAGAGACATCATCATTCTTCCTAATTTCAAAACACACTACAAAGTATGGAGTTAGACCAGCGGGACCAGATAGCGAGCCAACAAAAGACGTATTATTTCCCCATGGTGGCGAAAGAAGTCCTTTTTGGGGGGTACATAGTGCTGGGAAAATTCATTATCTAAATTCGAAAGAATTAAATTGGATATTTCACAGTAGCAAATCATTAACTCAAAATTACATTGAAGATTTAAATCTAAGACCTTAAATCTATACAATTCTTGCAAGAAAAGCCAGAATGTAACTTCATGACAATAGTCTTGGGAAAGTTTTGTTGGATTTTACACCAAAAAACACAACCAGAAAATACAAAATTAAATAAATAGATAAATAAAAATAAATCATTAGATAAATATAAATTAGAGAGATAAATAAGTAGAACAACATCAAACTGAAACACTTCTTCATAGCAGATAATATAATCAATAAAATGAAAACAAAAATTGTAGAAGTGCATGACCCAAAGCAGAAAGACACAAAGGGATATGTTTTTAAACTGCATGTCTGATAAAGAGTTAGTACCCAAAACATATAATAAATTTCTTCAACTCATTATTAAAAGAATAGGGCCGAGGGGCTGGGAGATAGCTCAAGGGCACAAGTGCTTGATGGGCAAGTGCAAGGTCCAGAGTTTGATCCCCAGTTCTAAAAAAAAAAAAAAAAAGTAAAAAAAGAAAAATTTTAAATAGGCGAAGACTTGAACTGATATTTCTCCAAAGAAGACAAGAGGAAGCACGTGCATGAGAAAAATGGCCCAATGTGCCTTATCATCAGTGAAATGCAGACTACATATTCTCTCACCCTTCTTTGAATGTCTACTATTTTTTAAAACGTGTTGAGCATGCAGAGAGATTGAGATGTTTGGACACCCTTGGTTAGACTGTACAGTGATGTAACCACTGTGGAAAACATTATGGAGTTTTTTCAAAAGAGTTAAAATAGAATCAGCATATGATCCAGGAACCCCATTTCTAGGAACATAGCAAAGGGAACTGAAGCCAAGATTTGAAGGTGATATGTATATTTCCAAGTTCATTACGGTATTATTTACAATTGCCAGACATGAAAGCAGTATATATGTCCATCAATAAGTGGATGAATTAAGAAAATACATTACAGGAGCTAGGGAGATAGCTCTGTGGCACAAGGGTCTACCTGCCAAGTGCAAAGTCATGAGTTTGAACCCCAGTCCCCCCCAAAAAAAAAAAAAAAAAAAAAAGAGAAAGAGAGAAAATACATTACATACTATAATAAAATACTATCCAACTTTGAATAAATGGAAATTGTGTAATATGTTAATTGAAATAAATCTGTCAGAGGGCTGGGAGATAGCTCAGTGTCTGGCTAGTGCCTGGCAAGCACAAGAACCTGACTCTGATCTCCAGCACTGTGTGCTGTATCAGCCCCGGATCCCAGAGCACACTGTGCTGGCCTCTGAAACCAGGTGTGATGACACATTCCTGTAATCCCAGATCTGGAGAAGCTGAGACAGGCAGATCTCTACAAGTTTGAGTTATGTAGCAAGACTTTGTAACAAATAAATAAATACATTGTTTGTTTGTTTTTTTAAAAAAAGGAAATCTGTCAGTGGACACTGACAGTCACAATCATAAAAGTAGAGAGAAGAATTGTAGTCTGCAGGGTTTGGGGGAAGTAGGACATGAAAAACTGACACTCAGTAAGCATAGCATTATAATCCTAGAGATTTTTTTTCTTTTTTTTAAGAATTTTATTTTATTTTATTTTATTTTATTGTTTCAGAACTTTTGTTTGTTTATTTATTTATTTTCATGGCCAGCTCAGCCTGCCCTGATGGCAGGGCTGCTGCAGCATGTGGTGCCAGGGATTAAACCGTGGTTCCTGCAGCCGCCCAAGCTTTCCTAAGCAGGTGCTTTAGACCACTGAGCCATCCCGCCGGGCCCCTATAATCCTAGAGATTCTTTATTCAACAGTGTTCCTTTAGTTAATAGCACAATATTATGCACTCAAGATTTTATTGAGAGGAGATCTCAATATTGATCTTGATCTTGATCTTAGATCAAGATTTTATTGAGCTTGCAATCAAACCTGAAAAAAAAGAAAACTGAAGTACAATATCCCTGGTACATACAAAAATAAACAAAATTTTAGCAGATCAACACTAACAATATATTAAATGGATAATAAATTATGACCAAGTAGTGTTTGTCCAGGAATTCAAGACTAGCTTAACATTTGAAACATAAATCAATATAACTCATTAATTTTAGCAAAAAACTCACTAGATTTTGACAAGTTCTAATGAGAGTTGGGGTCTCTCATTCTGTGGCTCAGGCTGAACTAGAAGTGATCCTTTCCCTCAGCCTCCTGGGGACAGAGTTACAGGCACACTCCACCCCCACCCCAGACAGATGATTGTTTCTGGTTAGTATTCTGTGAAAAGGAGGAGGAGAAAGAAGATGGAATAAGGGAGAAGAATAAAGGAAGAAGAGAAAGAAAAAAAGGAGGAGGAAAGGAAGACGGAGAGGAGGAGGAAGGGAGAAGACAACTTGCAAGTATAAGAGATATTTATATTGTTTCATTTTATTTATTTGTTTGTTTGTTTGTTTGTTTATAGTGTGGCCTGCTTAGCCTGCCCTGGGAATGGGGCTGATACAGCATGTGGTGCTGGGTATTGAACGGTGGCCCCTGTGATTGCCTAAGCTTGTCTAAGCAGGCACATCAGACCGCTGAACCATCTCGCCAGCCCGATAAGATATATATAAAAAGCAAATAGTCAGCATCGTACTTAATAGCAAAAACTGAGTGTTTTCCTCCAAAATCATGAATGAAACAAAGATGGCTTCATTTCGCCATTTCTATTTAATATTATAATCAAGATTATAACCAATGTAATAAGACTAGAAAAAGGAGTAAAAAAGCATTATTATCAAAAATAAAAACCATAGATGTCTTTCTCGGAAGATGTGATCACCTACATACCAAATCTGGTGAAATCTACCACCACATAAAGCAACTAGAATTAACTCATAAATTTAGTCACACTGTACAATAAGAAAGAATTTACACAAAATGCAGTCACACTTCCATAGCTAATGAAACAATTAGAAATTTAAATTTAATGGGGCCTGGCAGGATGGCTCAGTGGTCTAAAGCGCCTGCTTAGGAAGGCTTAGGTGGCTCCAGGGACCGCAGTTTGATCCCCGGCACCACATGTTGAGCCAGCCCTGCCCTCAGGGCAGGCTGAGCCGGCCATAAAAATAAACAAACAAACAAACAAAAGTTCTGAAACAAGAAAAAAAAAATTCTAAAAAAAAAAGAAATTTAAATTTAATACATCAATGTGTATGGATAAACTTTTAAAAAATTGCAACATCTGTACACCAAAAAATGAAAATCCTTGGTAATAAAAATTAAAGGTGTGGGGATGAGGAAATAGCTTGATGGTCCAAGTGCCTGCCTGATAAATCCAAAGACCCAGATTTGATCTCCAGTATCTTGTATTCTGCCAGCTCCAATCTCCAGAACCCCAGGTGTGCCAGGCCTGCCATCAAAACAGGGTGTGGTGGCGCATGCCTGTAAGTCTAGCATTGGGAAGACTGAGACGAAAGAATCACTATGAGTCCAAGCTGCATAGTGAGACCCTGTACCAAATAAATAAATAAATATTAAAGATGTATATAAATGGAGAAATTCAGCTTGTACATGGGCTAAGTATGTCAATTCACCAAATTCTGATCAACAGATTTGACACGGTTATAACAAAAACCTTAGCAGGCTATTTTTGTAGAAACAACCAATGTATCCCTAAAAATGTTGATCAAGTCACTGAGATATTGACCCTAAGATAGACAAATGCAGTAGATCATGAGAGTAGAGCTGAGAGCTCCTAAGCAGACCCAGAAGGCCAACTCAGTTGCTCCAAAGATGGAGGCCATTGCATGGAGAAGCAACAGGCGTTTCTGTAACTGATGCTCAACAAGTGGATGCCCATCTGCAAACATTAATTTTAATTCATATCTTGTAAGACAGATGTAAACCCAAAATAATGTACAGACAAATAGAAAATTTAATTCTAAAGCTTCTAGAAAAATTCTATGACTTTGGATTAGGCAAAAAAGGATTTTTTAGGTATAATACCAAATGTATGGTACAAATAATTAAGCTCCATGAGAATTAAAATCCTCTGCTGCTATTTGAATACACAAATTAGGGAATGAAGAGGTAAGCCACAGACTGGGGAAAATATTTCCAGATCATAGATATGATAAAAGATCCAGAATTTGGGGCTCGGGAGATAGCCCAGCAACGTGAGAGCCTGCATGGCAAAGTCATGAGTTTGATCCCTAGTACCAAAAATAAAAAAAGACCCAGAATTTATACTGTATTCTTAAAACTAAAAAATTTAAAGAAAATGATTTTTTAAATGATAAACAATTTGGACACTTGCCACGATCATATAAAAATATTGCCAACACCATTACTTGATGAAGAAATGCAAATTAACGTCATAATGCAATAGTACTGCATAACTACTAGCAATCGTGAGTGAAAGTTAAAAAGATTTTCATGTGAAGGCATTGGAACTCTTACACACTGCTCATTATGCTGGTGCAAATGTCAAATGATATGACCACTTTGGAAACCAGTAGGGCAATTTCTTTAAAAAGTTAAAATATATGCACGAGCATATAAACTAATCATTCCACTCCAAGGTATTTACCCAAGAGAAATGAGGCATATGTCCACACCATGGCCCCTGCACAGATGTTCATAGCCACTTTCTTCATAATACTCCAAACCAGAAGAAGCCAAACGACCATTAACAGGTGAATGGACTGGAAAGACTGATACTACACTAAACAACATGTGTAAATTATAAAATAATTGTACTGAATTAGAGAAGCAAAATAAAAGGAGAAATACTATACATTGTAATAGTCCATGTGTATAAAATTCCAGAACTATTTACAGGACTAAAAAGCAGACTATTGATTGCCTGGAGAGGGAGGACAGAAATGAGGAGTAATGGGAGGCAAAGAAGAGTGGGAAGAAGGAATAAAAAAAGAGAGCGAGAATAAGGAAACTTTAAGGCAGTGGGATGTTCATAGAAGCATGTCAAGATGCATCAAATTGTATGCTTAAAGAGGTACAGTTTATTGAATGGCAAAATACCTTGGTAGATGTATTATTTAAGCACAAGAAACAGCTCCATTGTCAGCAGATTTGTTTTAGAAAATAGCATCCTGAAGTACTTTGCTTTCTCCTTTTTCATTACAACAATGCAATGAGCTGAACATTATTCATTTCATATTTTTATTTCCTGTATAATAAAAGATGAAAATCAGCCTCTGAAAACAGGATGATTACTATGAGTCCGATCTGTGTAGTGAGACGCTGTAGACCCTGTACTAAATACATAACAAAGCAAAGAAAGTCAGCCTCAAGGATATTCTCTTTCCCAGGAGTAGATAACCTTTGCCAACAAACCTATGTGAAATTTCATAGAAGGAAACAAAATAAACAATATTCCTCAGACTTGTTCACTGCTAGCTTCCCACCATTTGCCATGGCCACCGGATACTTTCAGTAAATTTAAATTCTACATTACTCACAGCTCCCAGGCTCCCCAGACATGGAAAGTAACTTCTGCACTGCCCAGTGCTGAGGTCTCCAGCCGCATGCACTCAGAACACCTCCCAAGCATTCCTCAGGACTGAGATTTCATGCAAGATGCTGCCTGCACTGCGCAGGTCTCAATGATTTTATCCTGATTCTTTCAAAGTGATAAAATGTCATATATTGCATTAATTAAAACACATCAGATTAATTTTACCTGTTTTATTTACCTTTCTGATGTGATTCCTAGGGAATTTAAAATAACATGTGTGTTTTGTATTGTCTGTTTATTGGGAAGCACTAAATTTTGCTAGTGATGCTATACATTTTGGTATGATAACTTCAGAAAATATCAGGAAGAAAGCTCTATGTGGGCTGCTATTGAACTAGTCTGGGAAATGAAGCCTGAGAGGATGGCAGAGAGGATTCAGAAGGACAAGGTGTGCATCTGATTGTTCCATCATGATAGGGTGAAGGAAATTATTTGGTTCTAACTCTATGAAGTCAATTTTAATATTGATTCTTGTGCTGGAATGCGTTGGATACTATGACTTTGCGGAGTTGTGTAGAAGAGGCAACTCCTAGATCTTCTGGGCCCAACAGAGGCCTTTGCTGTCTATTTAACCAAGGCAAGATTTGGAGCAGTAGCTGCAATTTTTGACTGAATTATCTCAATCTCCTCATGGGTGTTCCCTGTCACCAGATTTCTATGCATTATTTTGTAGTCCCTACTGTTTTTATTTCTCAATCAGCTAGAACTCTGTCATGCATTTGAAGTTTGCATGAGTGTCAATGAATCTTGGAAGCTGTATTGGGCTTACTATGCTGTCTTCACTACATGACATGTGGGTGCTGAACTGTCCCCTGTGTGGGCAGAACTCATGGTAGGCTGTGCTCAGTTTCTCATCATTTGTATTAATTTTGTTCATGTAAAATATTATTGAAATTGCAAACACAAGTGCCACAAAAACAGTCAGGGCTGGCCAGATAGTTTATTAAACTAAAGTGCCTGCTTAGGCAGAGTGCAGGGTCCTGGGTTCAATCCCTAATATGCCATGCCGTTCCCCCACCCCCGCCCTAACACACTGAAATAGTGATTGAAACCGGGTATGATGACACAGGCTTGAGAAGCTGAAAACAGGAGGATCACTACAAGTCTGATCTATGTAGTAAGATCCTGTAGACCCCCATACACCCTGTCCTAAATATATTGAAAAAAGAAAAACAGAGCCAACTTGTGTGGTAATATTGTGGTCTCCCAGACTCTTCTTTCTGCAATATCATGGTCTACATTTACCACTTGCTCAGGTGTACTTCCCTTTTGATGGATCAGTGTCCTGTAGTGGCTTTTTTAGAGCCAATATAGAGCAACTCTCTGATTATCTTCTGAGTTTGGAATCAATGGAAAAATAGATTCACATGTTAAACTGGTGGTGTGAGAGTGTGGCTTTAGATTAGAAGCTCAGGAAGCTCACTAGTTATTCACCTATGTGTGCAAGACCTCATCATAGATCAATTGGACAGCCACGTTCTATTCCAAGCTGCAAGAGGAATGAAGAAACCAGAGGACCAGCATCCTGTCCATCAAAGAAGCAAGAATTCAGAGGGACTGTATGTGCTTAGTTATGTCAGCTAAGCTCCAGTGAAATAAACCAGCAAGAAGAACATGACACAGAGAGATAAGCACATTACCCTAGGATTCCTCTGTGTGGACCCATTAGGCCTCGGAAATGGAAACTTCCCGAGTCCAGTTCCTTCATGAGTGAATTTCTTTGCATGTTATTAAAGATCTGATAATGTTTTTCTAAATTTATTTGTCAGTGTTTTGGCATGTAGACCTGTGGAATATACTTTCTTGATTCATTCATTCATTCTAAAAA
The DNA here is from genome assembly GCA_004027025.1 of Myocastor coypus. Classification (NCBI taxonomy): domain Eukaryota; kingdom Metazoa; phylum Chordata; class Mammalia; order Rodentia; family Myocastoridae; genus Myocastor; species Myocastor coypus. Next base: position 35,801 of record PVJA010008920.1, on the reverse strand, counting down.
GTATTAGGCCAGCAAGAGAAAACAAGGAACTAAATGAGTGAAATATACAGTAATGAAGACAGTAATAATTGCCACTGAGAAAAGGAAAACAAATAAAGGCGAGCCGAAACGAATGTCAGCGTGATGAGGGCAGACTCCCTGAGGAGTCCTGATGGGGAGGAAAAGGAAACCCTGCTAATATGTGAGAATATACGCCAAGGAGAGGAAGCAGTAAGTGCAAAGGCCCTGGGGAGGGCTGTCTCCCATGCTAGAAGAAAAGCAAAGAGCCTAGAGGGGCTGGAATAAAAAGAATGAAGCAAGTTCACGTATAATCTCTGTCTTCAGGGTTATTGCATTTTCATGGCCTATTACTCTAGCCATTTTGGTTTGTGATTTAAAGTTCTGACTCTCATGACCGTGCTACTACAGCCTTGGGCTCATAGCTTATCACATTTCTCAGTTGCACTCACAAGCTACAGACAAGCTGATGTTATACTGAACTTTCATTTCATTTCAGTAGTTCTAGGGGCTTGCCAAGTAGCTCAGTTGGTTAAAGCACATGAAACTCTCAGGTGCCTGGGACCAAGGTTCAATCCCCAGCCCCACATGGAGCCTGAGACCTGCCCTTAAGGCAGCCCCAACCAGAGAGAAAGAGAGAGAGAGAGAGGGACAGAGAGAGAGAGAGAGAGAGAGAGAGAGAGAGAGAGAGAACTGAGGTCTTTATTTCAACAGTTCTGAAATTGCCTTACATTTCCTCAAAGCCTGAAGGTTCCTAGAGGGCAGAGCAGATCCCTTCAATACCCCTCTCTGAATTCATCAGGCACCCAGCAAGAACCAAGCAGTAAACAACTTCCCAAAGTGTGTGTGTGTGTGTGTGTGTGTGTGTGTGTGTGTGTGTGGTGACACTCCCAGCCTATTGCTTCTAGACCCTTCATCAAAACACATTCTAGATGTCTGCAGACTTCCCTTCCAGCTGAGTATGAAATTTCCCAGCAAAAGAACAGGAAGCTAGGGTCAGCCAAATAGCTCAGTGGATTAAAGCACCAGCAAGCAGGCACAAAGGCCTGGGATTCAATCCCTGCGGTGTGAGCCCAGCCCCTGGGATGAGCTGAGACAGCAACTGAGACTGGACATGGTGGTGCGCTCCTATAGCTCCAGCTCTTGGGAGGCTGTAAACAGACGGATCTAGTGAGTCCGATCTAGTAGTGAGACCCTGAACATCCCATAGCACTTCCAAAAGGAAAAAAAAAAGAGCACAAGGCTAGTAACTGGCACTTTTACTCTGTACATAATGCAGCATGCTCCCACTGTCTTAGTTCAGACTAACAAATGACCACAGATAGGACAAAATAGACAACTCACATTTGCCTCTCACAGTTGTGGAAGCCAGCAAACCCTACAGCAAGGTGCTGGTCAAACTGCTATTCGATGCAGCCTCTTTCTGGCTGTAATAGTCTCCTTCTCTGTGTGCTTGCTAGGCAAACACTTAGTACGCTGAGCTGTCTCCCTGGTTCCTCTGTTGTATCTCCACAGGGTATGAAGTGCACCTGAGGACTCTCCTGGGCACCCTAATAAGGGCTGCATTCTTAAGACCTAGTTGTTTCACAAAGGTACCACTCCAGATACATACATGTGGACTGAAGGCTCAACATGCAAATATTGGGGAAGTGTAAACATTTAGTCTACAACACCCACCTTTTCTTAGTTTCATTCTTAGCATTTTCAGACATTTATATCCATACCGCTGGGTCTACTTTACTGTTTGTTTCACAATTACAGCTGTTTATTAAAAATGCATCTGTAGATGCTCAATGAATCACACTCCTGCTTGTCAGAGTTTATAACCTAAAGGATAACAGGTTCTTTAAAGATGGGACCCTATCTTTGTCATCATTCACACAGTCCAGAGTATGGTGATTTTGTTGCCTAGTATGTTCTATAAAAATATATGAATCTTAAGACCCATCACAAAGCAGAATTTTATGGAAACAAAAATAAATGCACTTATCTCTTTTCCTCTTTAAATGGCTCCGACAGACTGACCAGAATGGAGATAATTTAACTCAAAGCCCTTCCCTAAAATATACTTAGGGGCTACTTGTTTTCAAGGTGACACTTCAGCCTGTGATAACTACACTTTCATATTGTGCAAACAGAATGGAAAGATTTTAGACGAGTCTGATTTTCTCCTTGCATTGTAAATCTTTAAAACTATTGGGCCTATGAGTTTAAGGTGGTTGGTGATGTTTTAATGTGACTGTTTAATACATTGTGTATCTAGTAAGGCATGGGCCTTAACTCCTCAAAGTATCAGTATATCAGAACCTTCTATAGCTTTATCAAAGAGGAGAAAGTAGACCTTAACAATTTCCCTAAAGTGCTTGAATTAATATTTTCTTTTACTGTGGCCTAAGAAATTCCACTCAGAGCCCTGCTGATTTTCCATTAAAGGTACAGTGAGAAAAAATGTGGGCCCATAGTTTTCATTCATAGATTAACAGCAGGGAAGATAGATTTGTAGTTTTTATCAGCCTTTGCAGGGCTCAGCACATTTATTCACAGGTGTTTGGAGTCATCACTTGAATAAAAAGCTAAGCAGGGAAGTGATATGAGTCTAGCAAAAATGTAACTGACGTATATGCAAACCTATGCCTTTGGATGTGGTTATACATTTCGTGCTTCTGCTAACCCACCACAAAAAAAAAAAAAAAATCTCAGTATTTTCATTCTTTGGGTTCATTACTCAGTGGAGTTCACAAAATCTTAATTCCCTTGATTATAGTTATTGACAGACCAATAGCACTGAGTGTGAGTAGCCACCTTTTTGTTATTAATTGGGGGTAAGGGTGGGAAATGCCATGGAAATACCAAGTAGAAGCCAGCCCTTGCACAGAGTGGCAGAGAAACCTGGGTGACAGCAAGACTCAAGGAGTATAATTCTAAAAGTTGTGCTTATTGCCTTAGGAAGCAGAATCTCCTGAGCTTTGTCCTATTGATCCTTGGACACGTCTCTTAGGTGACAAGAGCTGCTGAAGAAAGGCCAGGTTAGCAACAGAAACAGCTGCTTTTCCACTGGCTTTAGAGCACAGGAGATATCTTACACACAACACTAAACCTTACACAGTGCTCTTCTTATAACATGTTGAAATTTTTATTGTAAAATTCTACATCAAATCAACTCCTGACCTGCAATGACCTTCATGAACAATACTTTTATCAGATGTTTTGTCAGACATAGTGAGACAATAAAAATTGTTTTCGCTCCTTTAGGGGTTGCTTGGAAGAAAGGCATAAATTCTGATGTCCCTGTGGAATTTTTTTCCTAGAAAGGCAGATGAGAAAAACATAATTCTTAGAAAAAGAAATACAACATGAATTTGAAATGCATCTTATTCCCCAACAATAAAGAGATTTGGCATAAACAGACTCACCTCTGCCCATCGTGCTTCTGAGCTGCAGGTATTGCTGAGCATATGGCACAGTAGGTCACCCACTGTTCCTTGTCCTCTCCCTCTGAGATATACAGACCAAATCTCATCAGCATTTCCAGGGTGGATAATACAATTAAACCACATTACTGGATTTTGATGTGTGGAAATAAATTAGGTAGCACTTTCCTAGCAATGGGAGTATAGGCAAACAATGTTATTGAAGGAACATTATGAGTTAATTTAACATAATTGTTATAGTAGAAAAATATTCTCTAGCATTTCAATTGTCATCCATTTACTAGAGGAAGCATGAATATGATTCTAATCAAGATCAACTCTTATTATTGATCTAGTGTAAGTCTACAAAATATTTACTATTTGAGTTATAGGTATTTGGAATATAAGTTTTACCTTTATTCATCAAATTATAGGTGGACATAATAAATTCCACAGTTAGAAGACACTGCTGAGTTGTAGAATTGTATTATCACTTTCACAAAAATCAGTTTGTTATCTTGGTCACATTTCTCATCTATAACACACAATGCCCAACACCCACAGATTAAGAGAAGAAAGTGTATTTTGGCTTCGTTGCCAAAGTTTTAGTACGTGACAGGCAAGCTTCAAAACAGAAATGCATGATGTGAGGCAGGGTAGAGGAAACTGCTCATGTCATGGTGGTCAGGAAGCAGAGAGGAGGCAGGAGATGTGGCGGGAGCTGGTCCCTCTGAAGCCACACCTCCAGTGAGCCAATTTCTTGGCCAGGCTCCACCTCCTGACAGCCTATCAGCTATGATGAGTATAACATGCCAGTGATTCAATTGCATTCCAAACTCATGAGGCTTTGGTGGTGGTGTGGGGGGGACATCCCAGATCCAAGCCACAACACTTACTGTCAGGATAAAATAAAAATGACTCATTGACAGGAAGTTTCGAGATCAACAACAACAAAAATCGTTTCAAGTTTTGTTTCGAAACTAGGCTGTGGACTGGTTCAGAGCAGAGAAACATTTGTACCCATGTTCCCTGAGAGGGAGGGCTGGCTGAGGAGAAAGAACAACCATACCATTTCTCACCATCTTAAAAAGAGTAGCCTATAATAAATATTCCCAAATAGCTTTAAACCAAACATAAAGGTAAAGGAGAAGGTATGTGCTACTTTATTCTTATGTACCATCATTTCCTGTGATGCTAAAGCATTTACTCAGCTCAGAAGAGTTTGAGAGGAACTGTGATTGATTCCATACTGTATTAGCTGTTGTGATGGGGCTGCCTCTAATAGCCCAAGCATTCTATGCCCTAGAACCATGATTTTAAAACATGCATCAGGATCACCAGAGGGACTTTTGAAACACGTTGTGGCCCCATCCCCAAAGGTGACCGTCAGGGAGTACTGGTAGAGGCCAAGGACTTGCATTTCTAATAAGAGTGCGGGTAGCACTGAAGCATTCCGTCTCAGAACGCTTTTGGTGAACCATTGCCCTCAAAACCACACAGAAAAGATGAAACACTTATGCTTATGAGCACAAGGTCTCACCTCCAACCGCGGCTCCCCCACTTCTGAACTCAGTAGCTTACCTAAGTGTTCTGTATTTATGTTTGTTTGTGTACAAAGTGGGGAGTAATTATGTTCACTTCATCAGGCTTGGGTGTCTATGTGAGATTTTGCACTTATGTGTAACTATCTGTGAATATATGAAAGCCGCTAGGCCTACTGGTATGGTTTGTTTTACCAATTTAGATTGCTAATGTGAATCCATCTTTTGTATTACCAATGAATCATTCTCCATGTCCCCAATGCAAATAGATGGTCAATGTCTGCCTTTTGGTGCACTATCCTCCCAAATTTTACTATATATATATATATATATATATATATATATATATATATATATACTGTATTTCAACTCTACAGAGAACTACCAAGTCAGGGCCAAGTTCCTTTGCAGGTGAGAGTTGTACCTCAGTCTTTGGCTCCAAGGAAGGCAGTTTATTCAGTTTATACTCACAGACACAAATCTTCCCCCAAAGTGTGCCACTGTGCATAGCAATTTGATATAATGGGTTTTCAATCTAGAATACAGGCAGTGCTAATTTAAGTATCTACAGCCACCATGCCCAAACTTTAGCATATTAACACAGGCCATGGTACAAGACCAATCTGGTCTTCTCAAAATCAGTGCTTCCCTGGGACTCAAGGCACCCATTTATGCAAACCCACAGGCCCTCATGGGGACCATTCCTGTGCATCTAACTTCTAAAGTCCTCCAAAAGGAAAGGGGCTGGAATTGCAGTTATTTTCTTCCAAGATGGGTCCTTATGCCAACTAACCTACCCCCATGGCCTGCCATTAGTAATCTGGCAAGCCACCACCACTTCTGCTTATTTCTTCCACCTAGCTCCTAGTGGAAGAGCTCTACCAAATAGCAACCTGTCCCTCATTGGTAGCCAGAATGATGACCACTTACCTTCTTAGAACTCCACCTTCCATGGTGACAAAATGGGGTCACCCAAAACTGAGATAGCTGCTGGCTGTGTTTAGCAGTTGGTTTTCCTCTTGCTCCCTTCCGTGGTAAGATCATGTCCTGCCACACCCTCTGCCATCCTGCCCAGTTTCCAAAATCCCTGCCTTCCTCTATTCCACTGAGACCAGGTGGATGAAGCTTATAAACATGGACCTGGGCCAATCCCAAGCACACTCCCTGCATGCTCTAGGCCTTTCTTAACTATTCATTTCCTCTGAATAAAGCAAGACCCTTTTTACACCAGAGGAAGAACAGAGGAAGAGGAGGCCAGGCAACAAACTTGGCTCCTCCCTTCCAGAGAGCACCCCAGTGTGTGACCTTGACGTGTCACAGCTGCTCCTCCCACAAATGGGGACTGATGGTGACAGTGTGATGGAGAAATAAAAGGCTCTATTCTAAACACATTGGTGAAATGGTAGAATCGAAACCTTCTGTTTATATTTATATGTAGAGTCTTCACACCTGATGCTCTTTTCAAAGTTATTATTTACACATAGCAAAATAATTATTCAGTCGTTTGGTAAAAACACATTCAGTACAAAGACTGTCCTGTTTACTACCGATAGTTAGAGGTAGACTCACACATGGAGTCTACCTTCTAGAAATCATGAGCCAAGCTGGGAGCTCCAAAAGCACCGTGTTAATGGCAGGAGCATGGGTCAGGACAATATGAGGTTCTGAGGGATGTGAATCTCAGAAGATGGAATAGCTGTGCAACTCAGGAGTAAGGGAACCGTTCCCTCCTCAGGAGCCAGGAAAGCCTGCACTCTGTGAATGGATATGACCTCCTGGATTTTCACCAGTAGAATGTGCTCTTTGTGATATTTTTCTGATCACAGGGATGGTTTCTATTCTATATATTATAGGTAGTTGATTCTCTTTGGGACTGGCAGCAACTCTTTGATAAAAAAAATTAACTAGTGTCAGAGACATAATTTGAGCTTATGAAATGGAACAATGTTAACTTTTACTTTATTGCCAACAGTGAATGGGATGGGTAATAACTGCTTGTTTAATCTGTTATAACTATTGAAAACTCACTGTTAGAAATATGCACAGAAATATATTCTGGGTCTGATAATTCCACCTTTCACATCATTTTTAGAATTCTTAAAAACAGCATGTTATGTACATGTCATGGCTTGTGTCTAGGTGTCCCTCCAAAGCCTCATGTAGTCATAGAGAGTGGTTCTAGAAGCTGATTAATTCATGATCCAAGTCTAGGATTAGGAGTCTGAGTACTGCTGGGATTATGGGTGTGAGATTTAAACATGTATCTGGCCCATCCAGGGCCGGGTGGTCTGAAGGGAGTGCAAGGGGGAGAGAGACTTGCTCTCTGTTACCCTTGTTGCTGCTCCTCCTCCATTTTGCTCTTGATGTCTTCCACCACCATGAACAGTTGCCCTCTGCCATGGACCAGTCTGCCTTAGACATAGCTGACTATGGACTGAAACATACACAAACTGTGAGCTAAATAAATGTTGGGTATTGGCTATTTTGTGCCATCTTCCCACAATGCACATGATCATTATGCATTACACACATATAATAATAAAAGTAAAAACCTAACAAGACAGGATGGACTAAATAACAATATCTCACTTCATGATTAAATAATAACGCATAATTTACAAAGTTGATGTGAATATATTATTGTTTTTACATCAACTCTATAGAGCAAATGAACTGATGCTTACTTTTGTAAAAAGACTACTGCCCTGAGAAATTCAGGGTGTAATTCTCAACCAAGAAGACTTACTCTATGGTGGATCATTGGCAATATTTGGAGACATTTTTTTTTATTTTCACAGAGTGGAGGGCTGTAGAGCCTACTGGCATCTGGTGCATGGAGACCAGGAATGCAACCAAGCATTCCACAATTCTTCTAAACTTTAACATGAATGATTATTTAGTCCAAGGTGGGCAAGGCAGTACATATCTATAACCCAAGCTCTTGGGCATCTGTGGCTAAAGATGGTACGTTTAAGGCCAACACAATCAACTTAGCAAGACTTTAGCTCAGCATAACAATTAAATAGTGATGGGGATGTATTTTAGTGCAAGACCCTGGGTTCAGTCCCCAGTAAACACGTGAGTTAATTGTTGAGAGGGTGAAAGAGAAAAGAAAGGGAGGGAGAGAGAGAGAGAGAGAGAGAGAGAGAGAGAGAGAGAGAGAGAGAGAGAGAGAGAGAGAGAAAGTGTTTAGCTTCTCCTAATGCCCATAACTTAAATGTTATGAAAATGCTGTGTAAGACCTCAGTGTTGGTAAGATCTGAAGCTAGAGTTATCACTCAGAATCTAGTATTTTTCTATTCTTCTCCATCACAACCTGAATGGGGAAAGTTTTCATCACAACCTGAATGGGGAAGTATAGTGTATTGCATTTTATATTACATTCATTTTGCTCTTCATTCCCCCTAGCTTCAGGGAAAGAGTAGAAATTATGCCTTTAGTAGACAGTGAAATGTTGTTACAGTATAATATTATTGCTAAACTCTAGAAAAACTTACAGCATAATCCTCCCTCATTTCCCACTTCATCCAGTTCTATTCTTTCTGCAATGATGATTTCTTGGACCACAAGAGTGATAAAATCATACTGTG
>PVJA010008920.1:0-27163 GCA_004027025.1 Myocastor coypus | reverse complement strand
ACAAGCGTAGCTGAGAGGGGAGGCCCATGTGGATGGCTTCACTTCCCATACCTGGAAAGTGGATAATATTGTAGGTCATTCATGGGCAGCCATGTCCAACAAGCAAGAATCTCATTGTAGCTGTGGGTAGCCCACCAAATTACACAGCAGCAACTGTGCACTGTGACCCTGGAACAGTCATAGAAATTCAAGGAATTAAGTGAATTAATCTTGTCACTTCTCTCTCATACTGATTCTTGGAAACAAACTGATCCCTTGAACTAAACTGGAGTATGAAAACAAACTGGGGAGATGGTCGATACTAGATTAATCAATACAGATACAGACATTCCCGTTGATGAGGTGTAGATATGCCAATTGGAGGTAGATAAGCAAGTTGATGATAGAGAGATGGAATAAGACCTTTGACCAGAAGAAATTAGTTCACCCAATCATGCATTTGAAGCTTTAGTAAGTTCAGGGTAGATAGCAACTATAACATATTAGTTTAAAAATCTAGACCTGTGTGTACCTGTGTGTGTTCCATACTTCCATGACTACACAACTCAGTATGGTCCCAGATCTAATAACGCCCGTACTATCTAGGGTTAGGCGGGTTGCTCCGGTCTAGTGTCCAATGAAGTGTTGTTAAATGATTAACTTTCAGCTTTCTGGAAAGAAGTCCTGACAGCTTAGTGTGTTCTGATTGCACTGTTCCCATTTGGCCAATGTTAAGGCAACTGTATGACATCCCTGAACATGAAGTTGAAAGAATGAATCAAATCAGCTAGGAAATGAGGTGAGCTGATGCTTGTATGGTATGGCCCCAGCCCTGCCTTAAATTTACTGAACCAAAACCTCTGGATTGAGGCCTAGGAGTATCAGTTTTAACATTGTCATTGTCTATACATAACTAAAGAATCAAATCAGTAAAATTCAGGTAGCCAGTATCTCCTGGAGAAACTGAACGTAAGAGAAATAGTAACAATATTTTGTTTATTGTGCATATATTACATGATATGGTGTACTTATTTCTAACTTTTAAAAGAAAAAATTATTGTGTTAAAATATATAAAATGTCTTAGTCCAAAGAGAAGTATATTCTTTTCCTTTTATTTATTTATTTTTTTCTAAGCAACATCAATAGGGAGGTGGGTCATGCCCACACACTGTACTCTGTAGAACGATTGTGAGGACAATATGCAATATGTCAACTTTCAAAAAAAAGAAAGGGGAAAAGAAAAAAAAAAAGTAATGTTGGTTTAAAAGGGTTAATGTTTAATTGTTTGATCAATGTTATATAGCTATATGTATTAATCTAAACTGATCTGATGATGAAAATATGTAATATAACCACTGTTAAATTAAAAAAAACAAAAATAAATAAATTTTTAAAAATAAAAAAAAAATATAAAGTTTACCACTTGGATCATTTTGAAGTGTACCTTAATGTTAACTAGTTGTACGTTGTCATGTAGCAGCTCTCTAGAAGTGTTTAATTTTGTAAAACTGAAGTTGAACAACAATGGCCTGATTTTCCTGTTCCCCTTGCTCCTAGTAAATGCCATTCTACCTTGTTTCTGAGTCTGTCTGCCTCAAATATCCTCTATAAGCGGCACCATGGAGCATTCTTCTCTTGGTCACTGCCTTATTTCACATAGCACAGCGGCCTTGTGGCACGTCTGCATTCTGACATATATAACACAACTTCCTTCTTTGATAAGGCTCAGCAATGCTCAGTTGTCTGCGCAGGCGCGGTTACGCCTTCATTCATCCTCTGCGGATCTTGCCGGGAATGCTGCGATGACTACTGTTGGGCAAGGATTTTCCCAAGGCCAAGGCCCTATTTTCTATTCTAATACATGCTAATTTGTTTCATGTACACGACTAATTTTTCTTAGTTCAACAAAGGGTTATGCTTTTTTTTGTTTTTTTTTTTGTATTTTAGAACAGGGTCTACAAGGTCTCACTATGCAGCTTGGGCTCGTAGTGATCCTCCTGTTTTCAGCCTCTCAAGCGCTGGAATTACAGGCATGCGGCAACACGCCCAGTCTCAGCAGCCGTTTCAGCGCACCCTGGGGGCCTGGCCGGCAGCACGCCACCGATGGAACCCCAGTCCCTGCACCTGCCTAAGCGGGCCCCTTAGTCGGCTAAGCTATCTGGCTGGCCCTCAGAGTATTAGACTTTCATCTGTTTTTTCTTCCAAAGACAGTCTTTTCTCTATGACTTCACTGACTGACATTATGGCCATTGTTTTAAGATCGTGATACGCAGAGCGTTAATCATTTTTAGTCTTTACTTTGTTATAAAATTTTGGCTTAGTTTTTCATAGAAGAATGCTTTTTATGCTTTGCTAATATCTACTTGTTTTTCATAAAAATACAAATAAGGTTTATTTGTTTGTTTGTTTATTTTTGTGGGACCGGGATTTGAACTCACGACCTTGCACTTCCCAGCCCTCAATACAAGTAATGTTAATAGTAAAAAATCCTAGTTTTGCTTTCTCTCCATACTCAGAAATAGAAATTATTGTATATTCAGATGCAGCATTACTACTAATTATTAAGTTATTGGCTACTGTTTAATAAAGTAATAATAAATGTAATTTCTGAAAGTCATACCTAGAGATTTATTGAAAATTGAACAAAATCCCCACCATTGCTGTGCAGAACCCACATTCTGATTTGTCACTGGAATAACAAATAATTCTATAATATCCTCTGTGCTGTAAAAGTTTAGAGTCTAATTCAGAAAACTGAAGCCACATGTAAATATAGTCTACGCTGAAAGTGATCAAGTTCATCTCATATATTGTTGCTATGTATGTGAACTGGTAAAAATACTGACAATGTCTCCTAAACTGTTGGAAATCTCTATCAAAACCAAAATGTGTCCACTGTGATTCAGTAGCTCAAGGTATATAATAAGTGCTCCTGGGTACACATCCAAGAGAGGAAAGTGTGTAATCCACCAACTATACCTGTAGCATGTTCAAAGCACCTCTACTTAATATGGGCCAAAATTTGGAAAACTGAAATTTTGGAGAGGCTGAGTAGATAAATTATTTCTTCAGTGGAATATACAACTGTAATAAAAATAATGTGTTTTTTTTGTTGTTTTTTTTTTTAAGTTGGGGGTGGTGATTTATGCTTCTAATCCATCCTAGCTATTCTGAGACTGGAACAAATGGTTCTTGAGTTCATAGGCATCCTGAGCAATTAAAAGAAAACCTGTATCCAGGGCCAGGGAGATAGCTCAGTGGAATAAGTGCTTGCTTGGCAAGCACAAGGTCCCAAGTTCAATACCTGCTACTGAAGAAAGAAGAAAGAAAGGAGGAAAGAAGGAAGGAAGGAAGGAAGGAAGGAAGGAAGAAAGAAGGAAAGAAAGAAAGAAAGAAAGAAAGAAAGAAAGAAAGAAAGAGAAATTTTTCTGGGTAGCTAAAACTATTTTGCATATTAATCTAGCTAACAGATAACATATTGTTGTATCCATATGTAAACATTTATTGACCTATATAGTTAAGATTTTTTTACTTTTTACAGTACATATGTTGTACTAGAATTTTTAAAAAGTTTAAATAAATGAACTAGTGTGGATAAAGGAGTGATAAAGGAAGGTCATGAGTCAGAGCAGACCAGGGAGGGGAGATAAGAATCTAGCTGGATGACATGGAAAACAAGAAAGTGTTGAAGGAAACTGAATGGGCAGGCTGGATCAAGAAGGAGAAAAGAAAGCAAATAGTTTGTTCCATTATACAGAGACCCCAAAAGCTTGGGAAACTTCATGTTTATCTCTCCAAAATTCATCTTTATTCCCAAACCTCAGGGCTTGAGCCCATCACACTAGGGGCGGCTTTTAATGGCCTGGAGCCTTATCAGAGTAATTGCTTGTGATGAGCATAAGCCAGTCATTGCATGGTTTGGCTCCACAGTGAGTATATTACTAAAATGGTCCAGCAGGAGCTCAGGGGTAGCCAACTACTGTCCATCCCTGGGGGCAAACGATAATGTTTAGCGCCTCAGTTTTGGCTGGCGGCCATCTTGGGATCATGAAGGAGTCACTGTAACATACATAAGTCTGAGCTGGTGAGAAAAGCGGCAAAGGGCAGCTGGAGCACTAATTAGGGACTAAATTTTTGGGGATTTGCAAATCTTTTATTGTTTAAGCCAATTTGAGGTACTTTTCAAATACTGCTTTCTAATTCAAATAAGTTTTACACTAATCTATACACATTATTTCTTGAATGGTCTTTTGGTTTGCATGGCCATGGCCCCAACTCTGCTTCAGAATCTTATAATCATTTGTTAAGAAGATCAAAAGAGATGTTTGTTTAGTTTCTGCCTTCACTTTCTTTCCTTAGTCTCTATTGTTTCTAGAATGTTCTTCTCAAGTATATCTAATCAGTGCTGTTATGTGCATTAGCTTGATGACTTTACAGCATGAACAAAGCCAATGGGTTCCAATTCTCTGATGCAGTTTAAAGACATTAATTTTTCTTTTTTAAAATTTTATTTATTTTTTTCTTGTTTCAGAAGCTTTGTTCGTTTATTCACTCATTTTTATGGCCAACTCAGCCTGCCCCGAGGGCAGGGCTGGCGCAGCATGTGGTGCCGGGGATTGAACCGAGGTCCCTGAAGCCGCCCAAGCTTTCCCAAGCAGGTGCTTTAGACCACTGAGCCATCCTGCCAGGCCCCTAAAGACATTAACTTTTCTATCTCATCATGAGTCTAACAAGATTCTCACTCTCTAGCCTTTCCACCTTCAGCTCAGGACATTCTTTTCTCTCTATCTGCTTTCAGAAAGGACCATTTTTCTTTCCAGATCCAGCCCACAAACATGTCATCCAAGCAGTTTACTTATGTCTCCAGGTGATGACAAGTAGGGTTATGTTGTAGTCTGGAGTCATACTTTCAAGCCCTGGTAGCTCTTGAGTCAGTTTGCTAAGTCCTTGTGAGTTATGAGTGTCTGTCCTGCACTACTAGAGTATGAATGCAAAGAGGTCAGCGGTCCCGTCTCCTCAGTTCCTTTCCACTCCTGCCATTGTTCTTCTCACACAACAACTGCTCAGTGTCATACGTGCTGGGATTGGGTAAGAATATATTGGACTCCCTTTTATGGCAGGAGATGGGAATAAAGCTAAAGAGTTTAAGTCAAGATGAGTACTTTTAATTTTAAAGGCCAAGTATAACCCAATTATTAAACCCAAATATTTTAGTACAATTTGGAAAAGGTAGAAGGATATTGCGCTTTCTTTTTAAAACTTCTTTTTCCTTGTCTGTTTTACCTTAAGAAGTAGGGATTGAGTTTGAAGCGTCATGTAGTTTGAGAAGAAAGAATGTGAGCATGATTACCTTCTTTTCTCTCTTCTCCCTTATGATTCCTGAATTTGCCTTAGGAATGCTCTTGCCAGCAAAATAATGTGACCTATGTAGCACTAGCTTTAAATGTTTTTGATAAAAGCCTAGTGGTATGGTTTGTGTCTGGTTGTCCCCCCAGCCTCCCCACCCCCACATACCTATACACAAAGCCTAATGCCATCCAGAGGCAGCTTCTAGAGTTTGTGATTAATTCACGATCCAGTGCTGAGATTCTGGGTGTGAGTGCTCCGCCCAAAGATAGCTGGAATGCAATGTTAGGAAGGGAGAGAGTCTTGCTGTCTCTACCAGCGCTGCTGCTGCCACTGTGCCTCTCGTTTTGCTCCTGCTGTTTGCTGTCTTCTGCAGCCATGAACTAACTTCCCTCTGCCATGTGCCATGCTGCCTTGGAGCCAGGCAACTTTGGACTGAAACCTCCACAAACTGTGAGCTAAATTAACCTTTCCTTCCTTAAGTTTGGGTGTCAGGTATTTTGTCCCAGCAACAAGAGAAAAGTAACCTAGATACCTAGAATGCAAATATCACAGCTACAGCAAAACTTGCGTAGAGTAACACTATCTTCATGTATAAATTGCATGTTGCTATTTTCTGTTATTCTGTTTTGCTTCAAACAAACAAAAAGTTGATCTAAATCAGTTTCATGACAAAGAGATGTGTAAATTTGAAAAATGTGACTCTAGTGCGCATTTGTAATCTCACTGTTGTTGCAGTGACAAGATGGACCCTATGCCGTGTGCATTTGTGTTACGATCAACTTTAATTGGATATAGTAATTCTGTGACAGATCTTTGGTCCCATGTGATGCATGAGGAAACTAGCAAATTGCTCAGTGTCACACAGCTGCCACATAGTGAGCTGTATCCTAAACACAGGTAGACTACGCTGCCTTTGATAGCTCAGTAATGTACATATGCCTTTAAGTCACAACCAACTGCAAGTCTGTATGCATGGGACTTTAAATTTAGAGCACATGGGAAGGAGGACAGGACCACTGGTGAAATGCTTTCTATGTGACTTGATTTTTGTGTCAGTCTCTCATTTGACTGGTACTTTAAATACTGACACAACTCTCAGATAGAGTGCTCAAACTGTTACAAATAAAACACTTTTCTGCCAGGCGTGGTGGCACATGCCTGCAATCCCAGCACTTGGGAGGCTGAGGCAGGAGGATCGATGCAAGTTTGAGACTAGTCTGGGCTACAAAAGTGAGCTCAAGGCCAGCCTGAACTGCATAGTGAGACCCTGTCTCAAAAAGACCAAAAAACAAACAAACAAACAAACAAACAAAAAAACACTTTTCTGATCAGGTAGCACCTTCTAGTAGCAGGGTGGCACTAAATCTTTTAAGTCTTTCTTAAATTACAAAAACTCCAATGATCACTAAGAATGAGCAGTTGTCAAAGTATTATTTTTTGTCTATTCTTTTCCCAAAACTCAGAAAGACTTAAAGTAGGTAAAATGTAAACTCTCATCTGTCTATGCTTCTAATTCTAGTTCTAATAAGGCAGGTTTATTATTTTAAGTATCGATCTTGTTGCATCCAAGATTATTTCATATTATTCTGGGCCACTCTTGGAAGAATACTTCAGTTCCATAACCAAGGACTTACAGGCTAGGCAGTGTGCTAGGTCTTTAGGATACAAAGACCTACTTCACACCTGTATAAAGGAACCTCAACTGGAAACAGAGAGCATAATAAACCAATAACTTTGCACAATGCTATCCATGCTACAAAGTGCTGAAGAAAGACAGTGGAGTGGATCACAATTGCGAAAAATAATTTTGATTTTTTTCCTCCCTATTTTTAGATATTTTGAGGATTTAGGGAAATTAAAATGCAAAACTGCACCTTTGACAATTTTCATTTTCAGTTTTCATGAAGTTATGTTAAATCTAAACAAAGCTCAAAAGATTTAGTGCCAACCTCCTAGCAAGTTCCTCCTGATCATAAAGCTGTTCTCTTTGTTACCGTCTGAGTATTCTATTTTAACGGTTGTGGGTTGTGTCAGTATCTGAAGGACACCTTGAGTGAGAGACTGCTGGAGAAAATGGAGTTCCAAAGAGGAGCAAAGATGTCAAGTAGAGAGCATTTTGTCTGTACCCAAGCAATCTTGTCCTTCCACTTATGTGCTGAAAGTTTAAAGCTTAACATGTGCAGATCTTTCCTGCATTTGCCTGTGACCTAAAGCCATGGTGCAGGTACTGTAAGTAGACATGGTTTACTTGAGTTGAAATCCTACTCTGCCATTTGTAACTATGTGACCCTGGGCAATTCACTGTACTCCAAGTCTCTATCTCCTCTTCCATAAAATGTTAAAATAGCAAAGTAATGGATGGACGGCATCTTCTATTGAATTTATAATAAGAAAGAGCTTTTTTTCTCAGGGGTTTAATAAATTAGAACAATTTTCTTGGTTAAACTTTATTTAGTGTCCAGGCTTCAGGCCATGTTATTGCTAGTGGTCTTTTGCAGATCAAACTGAACATTCACCAGCAACATTTCCAACAACAAATCAAAGAAATTCTTAAGAGAAATGATTTGAAAAGGTGGTCTTTATTGTACAGTGAGCATTTATTTATTTATTTGGTACAAGGTCTTACTATACAGCTCAGACTTGTGATCCTATCTCAGCCACCCCAGCATTCAGTGACAGAACTTGGCTCCTTGTGCTTGCCAGGCAGGTTCTCAGACCGCTGAACTATCTCCTCAGCCCTACAGTGTGTATCTGGATGATAAAGACAGGCTCTTCCTTCACGAATTTAGTAAATAGCTTTTCAATACCTATATGTACCAGATACCTCAGTAGGTGTAGACATATAAGGGTAAATCAGACTCATGCAGTCCGTACAGCATGGAGTCTACCAGTCTGAAGATGGATGTAGCCAGTGTAATAGGCACTGCATTAGCAAAAACATTCCAGCTGGGAGAGGTACCACCAAGGGGACAAAGCTGATATTCTGGCTGAAAATAATGAGATGGTATGCTTTATGCAGGATGGTTAGCAAGATCTGTTGGAGGAGGTGACATGAACTCTGAGATCCAAAGGATGACAGAACCAATAGCTAGTGAAAGCAATGCCTTGGGTGTGCACAGGATCCTCTGTATATCATAAAGTGTTGTGCTTCTTTTGCACAAGCTGACTGGGGCTCTCCCTTTCCAACTTGCCAACTGTCCTCTGATTGATCTTTCATTATGGGGAGGGCTATAGATTGGGATCCTGGGTTTGCCCATCGGATCCATCAACTGAAAATACACCAGGGTAGCCTTCTATTTTGCATACATCTGCCACAGGCTATGTCTTGAGTACTGTAACTTACCCATTCAATCAGCACCGCCCTTGACATTTATATCACTGTGACTTCTTTGCCTACATTTTTGCCTCAGGTAACTGCTGATGCAAGTTAGATGTGTAACAACTATTTGCTAAATTTTTTAATGAATTTCATGAGCACATCAAAGAGTGATTTTGCTTTTTGATTTGTTTGTGGCTTTGTATGCTTGCTTTAGTATATGCGGCAAGAGAAAACTAGATGACATTTAAAGGAGAATACATACTATTTAGGCCCTGACATCCTCCACTACAAATAAAGATGTGTATTTAAGTGTCCTTCAATGTATGTCCTTTGTCATGAGTTCCTGAAGTATCAATATTCACCACTCCTTTCATACTGCTATGAAAGGCATGTTATCAGGCATTAATTCTGTACAATTATGATTCACAAAAAGGAATTAATTTCTGAAGCACATTCATTTTTATTATCTTACAACATCTTCACAATCATATAAGGTATTTAGTTTGAATGTCTTTTTGTTTCTTTGTTTTTGGTACAGGGGATTGAACTGAGGACCTTGTTCTTGCCAGGCTGGCACCTATGCATGCAACTAATGTATCTCCCAGCCCTTCATATGAAGTTTTAAACAGACATAATTTTCAAAATCTGAGAAGATATTAAACTTGCTCAAAGTTACAAAATAATGGAAAGGGAATGATACTTATATTTTCTGTCCTGACTATAGCTGACAGCATGAATTAGATACAATCTCCATTATTAGGGAGGCAAGGAAATTGCTTACTCCCAAGAAAAATAGTCCCTACTTAAAAAAAAAAAATTGTTTTGGAAACACTAATATTTGTTTACTTTCTTTTTGTCTGTTTGTTTTGAAATAGGGTCTCAGTAGGTAGCGTTTAAATTCATTTCTGTAGGCAGGCCTTGAACTCACAGTGATCCCCCTGACTCATCCTCCCAAGTGCTAGGATTACACACTTGCACCACCACACCCAGGGACAACGCTGATATTTAAAGTATTTTTATAGTAGTTGTTAAACTCTTAAATTGTAAGGACCAGAAAGCATTTAGCTTACCTCTGTGAAAGGTGAAAGGAGGGGAACATTACAGGAATTAGCTATCATACAGACAGGTCAGCAAATGTAGTCTTTATGGTACCTGGGAAAATATCTCTAGGCATTTTTTCTTAATTATTTGTAAGCTTTTCTCTCAGAACTTGAAAGTCTTTTTCTCTTATCTAAAAACATTCCCACATGCTTCTTGCTTCCTTATAACCATGGCTCTCACAAGGGTTAGTGTCCTAGCACCAGCTCAGGCCATCCAACCCTTCAGACATGTCTCCTTCATCACTCACCAGAGTATTATCTATCTCTTCCTCTTTTCATTCCTGAGGTCCATTCTGGACTCAAACCATGTTCCAGTGCCTCCATTGGCTTCCTAATCCCCAAATGTTGGTTTTAGGAGGTAAAACCTTTGGGAGAAAACTAGGTTTTGACAAAGGAGAACCAAGCCCCCATCCTGGGCTAGTATTTTTGTAAGAGGAAGTGAAACTAGTGTTCTCCTATCAGTCAGATGAAAATACTACAAGAGGGTAGCCATCTGCACGCTGAGAGCCCTAAGAAGAACCTGGCCATGCTAGTGCCCCGACACTGAACTTTGCAGACTCCAGAGCTGTGAAAAGCAAGTGCCCATTGTTTGAGTCATTTAATATATGATTTTTATTATAGCAGTCCTTACTATGACAGACTTCTGTGCCAGCATTTACAGACAGGGGTCTTAAGAAAGGAGGTATGTATTTAGCACAAGCACTTCCAAACATATCTACTTAACACTTGTTTTTTTTTTAATCCCTAAGTTTTATACAACTCTCTTGAATCTCCATTCCCAAGGTAACTCCAATGTTCAAAAGTATAATTAGAAAGTATCTTATTATCTGATAGTTGAGGAAAAAAACAAAGACCAGCGTATCACTTCCGTCCCTGAATTTAAAACTGGGGAGTTGCATGGTGTTCTAATTGTACAGTTTTAAAAAAATAGAAGACTACTAGAAGGACCACAAAAACCTAAAAGCTAAAAGGGGTTTTATCTCTATAAAATTTTCCAATCTCACTTCTGCATTCTATAGGAAAAACCATTGACACTGCACCTTTGGTATCAGGGCACTATTTCTCTGAAGTCCGAGTTTGTGATCCTTTCATTACAACACTTTAGTAGAACCCATAGAAAGCCTTAATCTGAGAACTAGAGAACGTGCTTGGGAAATACACCATCACAAGGAAGGGTCTAAATGTAAACTAAGGGGGGCCTGGCAGGATGGCTCAGTGGTCTAAAGTACCTGCTTGGGAAAGCTTGGGCGGCTTTAGGGACTGCGGTTTGATCCCCAGCACCACATGCTGTGCCAGCCCTGCCCTTGGGGCGGGCTGAGCCGGCCATAAAAATGAGTGAATAAACAAAGGTTCCGAAACAAGGAAAAAAAAATAAAATAAAAAATTCTAAAAAAAACAAACAAATAAATGTAAACTAAGGACGTGGAATGGGCACAGTTGACAAGATTCTTCAGTGTATGAATGGACAAAGAACCCACAGATACTCTAATTCTTGTCCCTGAATAATTATATATAAATAAGTATCTTAAAAAATTGGACCAAACTCTTACTGCTACAAATTCTAGTCAGAAAGTAGAGATGAGGACATTCCCCACCTCTGACAGATGGTATAGGAACACAGTTGATGTAGAGTTTGATCACAGATCACTTTACAGAGGTGGACTCAATCACTTAATGTAGACAGTTGTATCATGTAATAAACTTCTACCCTGGGTCCAGTTATTTACTGGCTTCTGTTTCCTTTTATCTAAAGTAAGTAACAAACACTACATAGGATTGAAACACTGTAAAATTTTTAGGATATGATGTGTGGCATACAGAAATTATGTATGTGCTATCTATCACTATTAATAAATGGCATTTGTCTCCTGAGAGGACTTAAATCTATTCTTTAGAGATAGGGAACTCTCTCCTCACGGGCCCACTGGTGAGGTTAGAGGTATCGGCTTTTACTGAAGAATGAGGGATGGAAATGGCTTCTTTATCCATACTCGCTACAAAATTTTTGAAGTGTGCACTGCTATTTGCCCTTCACAGACCAGGAAACAGGCCGAAGAAGATAACTGCTGGTCCAGACTGGACGTTGAGTCAGTCATGGCTTAGGGTCCAAATTTCACTTGGGTCCATTTCGCGGCACAGGAAGGTCTTCAAGCCGAGCGCGCCTAGACTAATAATGAAGTTCTCAGACTGTCGGGGTCTCTGAAGAGACGGGGTAGGAATGGCTGAGAGAGAGGGGCGAGGGCCCGCAGCCCGTGGAGCCCGGGAGCAGGCGACGCTTGGCCGATTGGCCATGCGCCCTGTAGTCCAAGCTTCGTAAGAGAAAAGGACGGGCGCTGCGGGGAAGCGGCCCCGGTCCACCTCTGGCGAGGCCTGCGCAGCCTCTTCCTAGCCGCCCCGCGGGTGACCCTGCTGGGGGGCTGCAGCCCACTCCCCCGCGGAAGTCGGGTAGAGTTTAATTCGTGACTTTATTCAAGCAACTATACTTTTGCGCCAAAGCTCAGGGGAAGTCAAGGTGCGCGAACAAGTGGGAGGGCGCAGGCACACGCGGCCTGCACTCAACCCTGGCCTCACGTCCCCTTTCAGAATAGCCGAGCGCGCGACGCCAGCCCCAGCCGAGGCACCCGCCTCCGCTCCTGGAGGAGGCGGGGCGGGCGTGTGCCGCCATCTTGTTTGCCTCTCTAGGCTCTGTGTTTACTACTCTATGGTCCCCCGCTCCGGCCCCGCCCCTCCCCAGTCATTGTCTGGAGGAGCAGCCGCGGCCACAGCGCCTTCTCTTTATAAACCCGCAGTGCCCGGATGTGAATGGATTACAATGTATCTTTCAGGGAAACCTATTATTATCAATGTGACTCCACGGGGGAGTAAATGGTGATGAGGATGAGGATGAGAAGGAGAATGATCAGACACCTCTAAACTTGGAACAAGTTTAAGACTTTATAAGAGGAGAAGAAAAACACCCCAACCAACAAGATTTGTTTGAGGAACAATTATAACTCTCCTGTGTTAATATTTTTTTTATAAACAATAAGAAAAAGTTGTTGGATTTTTTTTTAATGATTTCTTTTTTGGGGGAGGGAATTTTGTTGCAGTTTTATGGTGGAAAATGCAAACACCAGACCCAGGTGCATAATCGTGTAATCTGTGGATATCCCTGGCGCAGGACTCAGTACCACTTTAAATACTTTTTTGGGGGATACATATATGAGATACTAAGTACTTGCAGAAGATTTTTTGTCTTTTTAAAGTCTCTTTCCTTGGAATATTGTGAGAATATTTGTGGCCATTTAAGGTAACGTTATACTTTGCTGTAAGAGTAAATTGTTTGTAATTTAATTTATTTTTTTAAAATGTCGATCCCGATGTTTTATTAAAAGGAGGAGCCTATTAAATAATTGCCACCGGGTAAAAGTGTGTGCATGCATTTTGTGTATGTACTCGCACATCTACCTTGGGTTGTAAAATGTGTTTAACACACATAGAGATAGTGTATGTTGCATATATTGGCTGAAGCACGCTTGTTATTACGAAAAGATAGAATTACGAAGTTTAATTTTATCCAAAAAAATAATGTGAAAAAGTATGTTTTAAGAATGTGCAGGGCCTACAATCGTAAATGTTGAATTAGAAACTTAAAGGAGTACTGGCGAACTCGCAGTTAGCGTGCATGGGAGCTCAAGCATAAAAACAAAACAACATCCACCACCCCAAATCCCGTCCCCCCACCCCCCTTTTAAAAGAGAAGTTTGAACTATACTGGTGTTTGACTTAAAGGCAGGGGGAACAAAGTATGCAATTCGGATTTCGCCTTCCATGCAAAACTACCCCAAATGAAAATTTCCCCAGCAAATTGTGGCTTAGTTTATGTATAGAAAAGAAAAACATTATTCCTCTTGGCAAAGTCTTTTTGCATCACGTGTATTTGCAGCCTAGTATAAACTTGCTTGGCCGAGTGTGGATGTGTGAGAGAGAACGCAAGTAAGAGAAGCGAGAGGGGTTGTAAACTCGAATCAGTTTCAAAGTGCCTCGGATGGATGAAACGGGGCAGAAACTGTTCAGGCGTCAGATTGCAACTGGGGATCTGAGGGGAAAATAAGGTGCTCGATGAATTCTCGTTCGTACAACAATAATAATAATAATACACAAATATATATATATATATATATATATATATATATATATATATATATATATATGTTTTGAGATTTTTCTTTCCTGGGGGGCGGAGGGGGTAGAACGCACCCCAGAGCCAGACCCCGAACCGCGTCCGCCCCGGAGCCCCCCCACCCATTTCTTTGCTGAACTTGCAATTCCGTGCGCCTGGGCGCGCTCCCCCTCCCCCCTTCCCTCGTCCCCTCCCCTCCCCGGAGAAGAGAGTTGGTGTTAAGAGTCAGGGATCTTGGCTGTGTGTCTGCGGAGCTGGAGTGACGGCGGCGGCGGCCGGGAAGCAGCAGGCGCGGGCGCCGGAGGAGGAGGAGGACGAGGAGGAGAAGGAGGAGGAGGAGGAGGTGGAGGAGGAGGTGGAGGAGGAGGAGGAGGTGGCGGTGGAGGCAGTGGTTAGACATGAACGCCGCCTGGGCGCCGGCGGTGCACCGGGAGCCCCTTCTCGCGCGCGGGCGGTAGGTACCGGTGCGGCGGCCCGGCGGGCGGATGCGCAGCGCAGCGCCGCGCGGCTCGGGCTGGAGCTCGGCGGCCCGCGCCTCCCGCGCCCCGGCTCGTCTCGCAGAAGGAGACACCCGTCCCTCCCGCGCCTCGCCCTCCAGGGCCCCCCGCCCCTCCCCAGCTGTGCCCACTCGGAGGGACCGACGACTTTGCCAAGGGCCTGACTTTAATTTTTACAATCCTTTCTTTTACAAATTAGGGTGCTGGACCATTCCAGGACCCGCGCCTCCAACTCCGCACCCCTCCCTCCGCCGCCCGTGCCACCCCTCCCCCCTTGGACGTGTTTTCACTCCAGAGACGCTCATCTTTAATTTCTTTATAGCGACTTTGAATGCAGAGGGGAGTGGTGTGTGTGAGTGTGAGTGTGTGTGTGTGAGGGGGGGTGGTGGAAGGGGGGTGGGGGGAAAGTTGAGACCGGATCGTTTGAGTAGTTTCTCTTTTTCTCTGCGATCCATTCATTTCTTGCTCTACCTCCTGTTGCATAAAATGATGCGCTGAAGAGCGGCTTTCCCCCCCTTTCCGGATTTGGTTTTTATAGTGGATGTAACCAGTTTGATCGTCTCTTTGGAAATACAATACCCTCCACCCACATTTTTTCCCCATTCTTTCTTTTCTTTTTTGTTTTTGTTTTTTGCTGTTGCTGCTATTCCATTTTAAAAACAAAACAAAACAAAACCCAACAACAACTCTCCAATCCCTCCCTCCTTTCCACCTTAATCCCACCCGCTCCCCCATCCCCATCCCCAACACCCCCAGTCTCCAAGAATCCGATTGTGTTTTCTCAAAGGATTGGGACTGGATTTTCTGATTGCGGTTATTTCCATGTTTCTAGGTTTGTGTGATTTTGCTAAAATGCATCACCAACAGCGAATGGCTGCCTTAGGGACGGACAAAGAGCTGAGTGATTTACTGGATTTCAGTGCGGTAAGAAAGAACGGTGGAAACTAACAACAGCTGTGAAAAAAACCAAAAATCCCCCCAGAAACCCCAAACACTTTAGCTAGAAACCAATCGTGATCTAAAGGACTGGAATGAATTTTAATTGGCTGAGTCCTTGGTAAATATGAAGGTCTTTTGAACAAGTTTTTAACTCATTTTGGGGTGTGATGGAAGTCAGGCTTTTTTTTTTTTTTTTAGAGTCTAATTACTTGCCTTGAATTCTTAACCCACCAGTTCCCCACAATAATGGAAATTCATCCCAGTGGAAAGGAAAAAACAGACACCCCTAAAACTGTAAGTCACCCCTAAAACTTGGCCATGTCTGAAAAGTAAGAGTGCTAACACTTGGCTTACTCTACCTCAGCTTATTTATTCTTTGCTGGAAATGGAAAATAGAAACTAGGAGACCTAGTTGTCTCTTTAAAGTTTCACCCTGATGATACTGTACACCGGTAGGACCTGTGGTCCTGCTCTTCACCTCCCTTCCTGGGATTCTGAGAACTCTCTGTATGCTGAGCGTACTTTTTTAGAACCCTTTAGACTATTTTTGTAAATTTCATAGTCCTGAGATCAGCACAAAGAGGAACCAACACTTGTGGAGTTTTACAGGCTGTAATCAGTCTTTCTCCATCCTCCCGGCTTCCCTTTCCTAAACCAAGTTTCCAATGTGTCAGGGGATGGATTCATTTGTAATGCCAAATGAGTTTGGTGTAAGATGCATTTGTAAAGCAAAATATAGAGGATCCACAAAACACACAAATAAATCCAAACCGCCTTCTAAGTGGGCTCTTTCATGCTGCCGCTGCCGCCGCCCGCCGTTGCCGCCACCGCTGCTCCTCTTCTAGACCTCCTTTTGGAGAAATGGCTTTCGGAAGTTTTGCCAGGAAATGTAGCTGTAGGCAGCTTTGCAGCCTCCTTTCTGCTTACTGCACTTTCTCCATTCGTTCCTTTGCTTTTTGCAGGCTCTGACTCGGGAAGGTGTGCATTATCCACTACATACGTGGAAAGAGGGAAACCAATTAGGGTAGAAATAAATGCTGGAGAGAGAGGGAGTGAAAGAGAGTGAGAGTGAGAGACAGAGAGAGAGAGAGTTGCTTCCAGTTGCTCTTATGTTAGAGACAAAATGAGAATTTAGTGCAGGTGGCACTTTTATTTTCTTTGGGTTCACATATGACAGGCAAATCCAAATGAGATGGAAATGGACATTGCCACCTTTATGGCCAAGGTTTTTAGTATAACACAAATAACTTTTTTTCTCTTTTGTCAAACTAGTGTTTACTAGAAAGGCTGTTGTCCTCCAACCTGACTTGATAACTCTGTGGGGACTGTGTTTATGGAGAATCTAGTAATATTGTTTGGCAATCTCAGGCACCTGAGGAAAAAGAAAGAGCTGTAGTGATGGGGGCTGGGGGTGGGGTTGGGGGGGACATGTGCCTGTTACAGTTTTAAGTTGGATGGATTTTACTATATAAACCCTTAGCATAAACTCTTAAGTTATTTGGTATGAGCATGTAATGTCGTCGGTGAACTCTGAAGGCACAACTGTCTTTTCAACTGCAATATTTCTTTGTTTCTTGTAGATGTTTTCACCTCCTGTGAGCAGTGGGAAAAATGGACCAACTTCTTTGGCAAGTGGACATTTTACAGGCTCAAGTATGTGAATTCTTTTTATTTAGTGTGAAGTTCAGTGTTCATGCTCATCGATTTGCTCAATCTATATTTTTGTCTCTGAAATGTTACAAAAAACAAAGTCATTGAATTTTAGGTTAGGATGAGATGCTTGACTCAGTGTCCGTCAGCAGTGTGGCTCACACAAATTGTTATCTTTTGTAATTAAAAGTAGACTTTTTTTAAGCTGAGAAAACTGTCTCAAAATTCCATCACTTCATGAGACTCATTTTCTAACATAGTTGTAATCACACATGTGAAGATAAGACCAGTGTTGACACAGGAAATAAATTAATGCTTCCTATTTGAAAATACAGAGAAAGAATTCTAACTTTCATCAAAAGGAGGAATCCCTTGTAAATAACATCAGTTATTAGTTAATGTATACAGTTAAGTCTTTTAAAAAATGAGTACTTAATTTTGCAGATGAATGTCATGTAGGAAACCATAGCTGTAAAAAGCCTCTTGATAATCTGAAAGGCTAAATATGAATTTATTTTTAAAATACACTTTTTGATGCTTTAGCTGTTCCATTTTCTTCATGTACTTGTGTGATGGACTTTTGCTATATTTAAAGTCACAAATTTGGAAGGACTTTAACATTTTGTAAATGAGAGATCTTTAGGTGATGTTTAAAAAAAGACGTTAGCGGTGTTCACAAAGGAAGTAGTGCACAGAGTGATTGTCCTCTCAGGACTATTTGAGTGTCTCTTAGTAAGAACTGAAAATATGATATTCATTGAAAGTGTTTTTACTTTGGTGCTGTTCAGTGAATTTTAAATAAGGAGTTATGTATCCTTGCCTGCTGTCCTGTAGGTGCAAGCCTTACTCCATTTATGCCTGTTAGACAGCTGTAGTATTTTAGCAGTTCTGCAGTGCTGTATAACAAACAGTACACTAGGCAGAATACTAGTCTTAAGTCAGGCTGGCAAATGTTGACATCTCTTAGCTGTGAGATGCCACTGTAATTGTCTATCGACTATCAATATAATTTCACATCTTTTAATTCTCGTCTGGTGCTATAGCTGTGAAGGAAATCTGTTTACCTAAATGATTTGTATAAATGGTGTATTTTAATAAAGTTGATGGCTTTTAAAAGTTTCTTATTTCTAAGGAAGTTACTTTTATTTGTCCCCATTAGTCTAAGGAATTTTTCTCTCAATAACTTGATTTAGAAAATATGAGATGCCTCTTATGTTACCTTTTGAAACTTTTGGGGGTCCACACTGATTAAAAGTACTATTGACTATGCGTTTGTGTTTTACTGTCCTGGACCCTGTTGTTGTTTTCCTTTAGGAAATTAAGTTTTTGTCATTGTTTTATTAGTGTTAGGTCTTCTCAATTTCTAGATAGAATTGTCTGTATAACTCTTCTGACAGGAAATATTAATGTGCATATTTGAAGTAAAGATAGGTGCAAGTGTCTCGAATAGGCAAATGAGCTTTTCATGCTATATCCTATCAAAACAGTAGCTGTCTCTGATAGTAATTTTCTTCATGTATTACTTAAGAAGTGTGCATTTGGTTTAAATGTGAACATAGAAGTAAGGCAGGCACAGAGCTGGACTCCTTGCAAAGTCACTGTAAGATACTTCTTTGCACCATTATAAAAATGAACACCTTGGAGTAACTTAAATGTGGTACTTTAGATATAATTCATAAATTAAGTGGAATTAAAAGTATGAAATATGTTGAGCTGAAAAAAATCAACTGTATGTTTGGCCCATTTTCTGTGTTCACATTTAAATAAAGCCCTTGCTATCATGTTTAAGTGTTTGTAGACAGTGTAGAATGTGTAAATTGAATATATATTAATAGTTTTGGTAACTGATCATATCAAAATTTATATGCTTCTTTATATGTATATAGTCATATATCTATATCCATATATCAATATATATATCCATAAACCTAGAGAGAATTTCCTCCTTATTGGGCCATGTTATGATCTAATGAATATGCAGTGATTATGTTTAAGGTGTTGAACTTTATTCTGTGTTGTACCACTAGTGTGGCTCTTAGGATCAGATGCATACTTGGAAGGGGAGGAGAAGGTGTAGTGGCAGTTTTATTTTTTGCCAGCCTGGTGCTCATTCAGTGCAGTGTGATGGTGACTGTAATGTGTAAGATGCAGGCTGGACTGTTAGTTTTCCCCATCTATTAAGATAGCAGGTCATAGAGCTGTTAGTGAAGAACATGGCTTACATTTCTACTTAATAAAATACATAAATCTCTAAAGTAGTCATAAACTCTGTGTTTTGTCGTTTAACTGTAAGAATGAAGTAGGAAACTTAGGGTAGAGAAATCATTCTTTAAAGTTACTTCAAGTTAATGGCCATTGTCCTGAATGGACTCAGATGTCACTTTTCATGGGTTGCTTTGAAACTTAGATCCTAGAAAGAAAAGATCTGAACTATAAGTAAATTATTCCTATTTGAAAAATCAGGTATATTTTTTCAAAGTGAGGCATGATAATATTTCATGCTTAAAGTCCCCAATAGCTTTTGATTCCTTTAATACATGATGCTCCATTGTGATTTGCAATGTGAGAATGAAAATAGAGTGTGGCCATATTCTCTTTAATCTTTGATTTCACAAACATGGTTTTTCCTACCACCTTAAGAAATGGTGAGGCTGCTAGGAAGAATGGAATGTAACCTGAGCTACAGCCTGACATTCCCGGGGAGCATTTTTCACATG
This sequence comes from Myocastor coypus, assembly GCA_004027025.1. Taxonomy (NCBI): domain Eukaryota; kingdom Metazoa; phylum Chordata; class Mammalia; order Rodentia; family Myocastoridae; genus Myocastor; species Myocastor coypus. Next base: position 7,450 of record PVJA010008920.1, on the reverse strand, counting down.
AAAGGCTTTTGTCAACCCAGGAAAGGACCAGCAGTTTTTGTTTGATGTTTGCAGGTGTTCAGCAGAAAGCAGTAAAACAGTTCAGCCATGATGGTCCAAAGCTTCGATGACCTTAACACAGAATTGGTGGGCTCTGGGATTATTTTTAAGAAATAGTTATAATCTATAAGATAATTTATACAAAGGGAGTTAATATCAGTAATATCATTGATCTTAAACTAAAAGGATCCAGATGCCTGGATTGGAAATTGTTCTCATTAAAAAGTTAAAATGATAAAGTTCTTAAAAGAAAAAAAAGTTCGTTAAGGGTCTGTAATTTTTTTTTTTTTTTTCTGAGTAGAGGCTTCATTTTCTAATGTTACCAATACATAGTTTCTTTGGTTGTTTTTGAGCCTTTGTGAACAGAAGATGAACATATTGGTGTTGGTGTCTTTTGCAATGATAGTTTTAAGTTGGGTCATTAAAATTAGGTTCAGTAAAGAACTTGTTAGATCATCCCTAGTCACATCTGTTACACATACTTAAGGTTAGTCTGTGATGGGCCCTACATCTTCCCATCTTCCTACCTTAATTAAAGTCGAGCTTTTTCCTTATCACTGGTTAGTTTTATTCAGGTGTTCAGCAGTTGTTAAAAATTGCCAAATGAATGGTGTTTGAACAATTAAGAGGAGAACAGCGAAACACACATCTCTTGTGGGTCATTTTTGACATTCGTATAGATTAACCGCATGACATCAACATGACCTGCTAATTGAAGAAACTCATTGAGAAAAAAAAAGCCAATGTTGTTTTGCATAATATAGAAGATTTAAGTGGTGAGCATCCTGGCTTATTTTCATTCTGTGTCAGTTTGACTTCATGGTGATGCTGTTGAAAAGCTGATCTCTGTTGAAAGTACCCTTACTTGTCAGGGTAGCTAGTCATGCTAACAACCGTGTGTGTGTGTGTGTGTGTGTGTGTGTGTGTGTGTGCGCGCGCGCGCGCGTGTGTGAGAGAAAGGAATCTTACTGTGATAGTACAGCTCATAACTGTACTGTATAACTTTGTAAAAGACAGAGACATTTAATAGAATTTGAAAAAGTACAATGATATCAAAGCCATTATGTTAGAATCAAGAATTTGGGAGTTAGAAACCTTCTAGCAGTGTCCTGCTGAGTACCCTCAATACACAGCTAAAGACAGCTGAAGCCCAAGTTAAAGATCTTCTAAGTGGTGCCTTTGTTACTGTATGAAAATAAGTTTGACTTGCTAATTATCTGTGGGACTGCAAATCCTTTATTGGAAATCACACTGCTTTACCACTTGTTTCTCTGTCATTTTACTGGGTAATAGGTATTAGAATTTGTGTGTTGATATTTGTGCCTGTGATGGCTCTGTGTGTGATGTGTGCCCTTTGTATGTTCTTCTCTAAAGTTTGGAATGTCAACCCTTCCCTCTTAACTAGTCTCCCCTGTGCCTGGTAGTGAGCTGTTGGGTAGTATGATAGTGGATCAGTGCACATGGCACTGACAAAATTGGGAGTGCTTTAATGTGCCAGGAGGTGTTCTCCAACTGTATATTTATTGTTTTTTAATCTTCACGAGAACCTCATACAATGCAAGGATTACCATGCCCAATTCATGGGTAAGGAGACTAAGACCAGAGTTGTTAAACAAGTTGTTCTCAAGGTAGCCAGTAATGAAATTAGGTTTAAACTGAGGCCTGCATAATAGTCCTTAGGCCTTTTCATACACACACATGCCCCCCCCCACACCCTGTGTACTTATCTGATAGTTTTATTTTTCATGAATATATAGCTATAGAATATAATACTGAGGTTTGGTATGGAATACTATCTATGATCCTGTCTTTAAAATTCAAATAAATATACCTTTCTAATATGATAGATATCAGTGTAACTTAATACATCTTCTTTTGTCTCATATCTTCCCCCCTCCCTCCCTCCTTCCCTCCTTTTCTCTCTTTCTCTCTTTCTTTCTTTCTTTCTTTCTTTCTTTCTTTCTTTCTTTCTTTCTTTCTCTCTTTCTTTCTTTCTTTCTTTCTTTCTTTCTCTTTCAGTACCACAGATTAAACTCTATAGTCTTTGTACTTGCCAGGCAGGTGCTTATGCTTCTCACCTGTTTATTTGTTTATTTATTTTCAAGGTAATGGCTTGCTTTATACCTCATTCTAACCCAGGCTGGTCTTGAACCTGCTGTGAGCCTCCTGGGATTGTAGGTGCACACTACTATGCCTGGTGTCATTATTTTTAAAAAGGGAAATGAGTAATTTTTTAAAGTTCTTTACCTTAATTATACTGTAAATTGATAGCCTGCAAGGGTAACACAAAATATTTTTTATTATGTCTATGTGTGTAATCAGATATGAAGTTGAAGTATCCAAGTCTGACCTATTAATATCTAAAAGTAGAGGTCTCCTATCTAAGTATAAAAATGTATGCAGTTCATTGCTAGGTCTTTGAAACTGATTATTTAAGCACAATAATCCTAAATTCAATCTGCATTATTAAATAAGTGGCTTGAAAGTTTTGATATGTCTGTTAGCAGACATATGCTTAAAATTTAGTTTTCTAAATTCAGAAAGATCTTTTCTGTGCTCTATGTGATATTGACTTCAGTAAATAAAATGCATTAAACAAGCATGGGGACCCAAGAACTACTGGGAATGAAATGCTTAACATTTTTGACAACATCAGCAAATTGTCTTCACCCTACTATTGTAATGAGGAAATCACTTAAATAACAGATGAACAGTGAAGTCACATAAACATATATAATAGAACTCTGTAATGAAAGTTGATGCTGTTAATTGCTCGGATCTGTCTTAAATGCTTAGAATCATGGAGCAGTAAAGACTGTCATATAAACAGTTTTCTTTTGAGCTTAAAATTATTCCTTTTTGCTTTCATCTGCTGTGATAAACAAAGTAATTTTGTAAGCTTTACAGATCAAACATTTACTCCTAATGGTAAACTGCATTTTGTATTGAAGTTTGCAACCTTGTCCAAGGCATGGAATTGAGTCCTGGTGGCCTGAGGCCTGTGATTTTTCAGTATTTAGTATTATGCCATTTAGATCTATTCCCATAAGCCAAGATAACAGATCTTAAGTTGCCTAATAAGGAACATGGTGTGTTTTGAATGTTCTTTAGTTTATAAGTCTCGAACCAAACTGTTCTTGGCCAGGCCTTTACACTCTATATGCATGTTGGTTAAATCAGAGCTCATATAGATGAACCATCAAAATGAAGGCAGGCAGGAGAAGAAAAATCTACTCTTCCTTAATTTTTGTATTTTACAAGTTATTTTTATGACCAGGTGTTCTTCCAAGTTAATTAGATAGTGCTTACAGAAGGAAAGCACGTTATAGGATATTTTAAGGGTTATTTTTGTTACTGACTTGTTATTAACTCTGAATAAGATTTTCAAATTGGCCAACACATTTTTCAACTTATATGTGAGTTACTCATTTTCTAAATATGTGGTCCATTTAGACTGAATGTGAGGTATCATACATGGCATTTACATGGATTCTTTACACCTATGACCTATATCTCTGAGTGCTTATGAGAGTGATATAAGAAAGTAGTAATTTCGTCTTTCAAGAAGACTGGTTAGCACTTTTTATGTTATTTATATATACAAATACGCACACACAAACACATATATTTAATAGACTCAGAGGAATAGCTAAAATGTTGAAAAGGTTGTCATATTTACTTTCATTTCAAAAAACAAATAAAAGCCCAGTTAATCAGCGTATCAAACACCCAGGTGTGTTTAAAATCAGTTTATGTGGATGAATTTCAGGGCCATAAGAAAGTATTTTATTTAAAGGTGCAGCCCCAGAACTGTTCCAATGGATTCCTTTGTATTTTTGTGTGACAATTAACATTTAATGAATGATTTTCTAGACTGCCAATGGTGGTAATTACTATATGTAGTTTATTAACTGCAATCCATTGTTGTATGCGCGTGTATTGATTTGTTTTGCAAACAACCCCTCACACATGTGGCAGTAGTTTGCACATTAGTTTTTAAAGAACCTGTTTCACTTACTGAGGCTGATATTGCCTCTAAAATCATTAGCTTATAAATTATCTTATATTAGGTGGCCTCCTGGAGCAGAGTCATTTCATCAACTATTCTACTATAAAACTTCATCTTCAGATTCCCAGGGAATCCTCCCGAAAGTACCCCACTTTTGTTTTCCAAGCAGATGATGACAATTTAGGAGTGACATTACATTTTTTAGATAAGGAGCCCATGTGTGGGAGGGTGAAATGTCCTTCCTCCAAATCATACAGTTGGTTGTGGCTGTAATAGGACACGAATGCGCATGTTTTAACCCTCTGGTCAAAGAGCCCCTGCTGCTTTTAATTAAGGTTTGGATTCCAACCGTTGATACCAACTGTATGTTTGTTAAGAAGAAGAAAACTTATATAATCTACTAGTTCTGATAAAATAATAGAAGTCGACATTGTGAGGGGTGGACATTGTAATAGGGCTGACTTGTCATCACAAGTTCTAATTCGGCCAAGGCAGTTGACGAGTAACTGTTAAAATGTATTGTGTTATTAAAAATAACAAAGTAAGACTTATGATTAAATATCAGGGCTGTAATTTAATCTTGGGGGTTCTGGTGCTGTTCATAAACCATTTGGCTTTTTTCTGTAACAGATGACGTCAAAATACAGCTTGATTGAATTATGACCCTGCGCCCAGGGGCACCTGCTTGAGCGCCTACTTCATGGTGTGTCAGCGTTTCCATTACCAACTTTCTTTTCCCTCCTCTGACATTTTTAACTTTGCATAGTTAAACTAGACTGATGTTTGGCATATAAACTTTCAGTCACTTGAGAGTAGACTATTTTCTCAATAAAACAGAGAAGGTGCTAACAAAGCCCTGTCACAGAATACCTTTGCAGATGCTCTGTCTTTAATCTTCCATTCATTTAAACATTCCCTTTTGGGGTACTTAGCTGAAGTGCAAGGCAGAATCCAAATGGAAGGTTCTTAATCTCCAATTTCCCTAGCCAAGGCTTAACTGCCAAGCAGCTAGAGGATAGTTAAATGAGGGAAAGATGAAGCATCCATGGAGCATTACTTGTTATAGTCTGATGAAGCTACATGGATGTGTTTGTGGTACATGCTGAGGCCACACTTTGTGTTTGCAGTTGTAGGACATAGAGGGCTTGGAGGGAGAAGATCTTCCCTTGAGGGCATTGATTCCACCAAGAAAGAATAGAGACTCATATGTAACTCCATACAGTGTTCCAAAGACATAGTCTTACTATGGGCATTTTAATAAATGGGAATTTATTTCTTTCCAGGGAATATTGATGATGAATGTTCATATCACTCTTCCTTGAAGGAGGGGTAGAGTTTTGACCTGGGCATAGTGGGACTGAACTTAGGATCAGGATCACTGAACTAGCAAAGAGGAAAGAAAACACAAAGCATGAATCAATGAGATGATCCAGAAAGGAGCAGTGCAGCCCAGCGCTCCACAGTTGTGTGGGCACCAGTCTAGGCAGGTGTAGGGTGAACATTGCCCAATGCATACCTGTTTTGGTGGCCAATAATTTCTTTCTGGGTTTGGGATTTCTTTGGCAGTGTAACGGATATTAACCCAGTTTTTTCCATAAATACATGTTTTTAATAGTTGTATTAAGAGCAGATTCGAGGATTTTCATTCCCAGGCTTAGGTTTTTCCTGTTAGGTCATTAAACAATGGGTATTATCTTGATACAAAATGATAGGTGCTTTGGAGAAGTTTTTTTTTTTTTGATGGAACTGGGGACCGAACTCAGGACTTTGCACTTGCCAGGCAGGCACTTGCACCCCTGAGCTATCTCCCTATCCCTGGAGAAAAATTTCTTTTAACCAAATTTTGGAAATCTAAATTCTTTTGCATTGTTTTATTTCTAAGAAGCTCATTTTGACTGATAGAATGCTACATCATTAAAGTTTCCTTAAATCTAAAAAAATAGTTTAAAACTCAGCAGCATAATTTAAGAGAAGTTTCCAGTTTTTTTTTTCAAAAGTAAAATATCATATCTATATCATCTTAAGGTCACAAAAAATTTATCATTATACTTTTTATTGTCATTATAGTCACTGTTACCAGTGCCACAGTTTTTTGGTGATTGCTGTTTAAAAGTTAGCAGGGAAATGTAATAATGTAGAAATATATTTCAAAACTCTCAAAAAATAATTTTGTCTTAACCATTACATATATAACATACATAAAAGTATTGTGGCATTGTCAGGCGAACCTTGAATTAAACTCATCATAATTACTATACAAATAAGAAAGAACTTCTCTGTGTGTACACCACCCTTTCCCTAAGTATTGATGTGTGGAGATGCAAACATCTTTCTCCTTGTGTTATCTAAATATTTCACTTTAGCATATACAGTACATCCAGTTACAAATTCAAGTAATGGTAGATACTGGCTTACAAGGAATTTATTACTAAATAATTGCAGTAGAAGCATTTTCCAAATAGCATAATTCCAAAAAGAATATTCTAGACATATTTACAATTTTTCTGTTGAGATTCTATATATTTGCCAACCCCTTCATTTTTTAAAATAATATGGAATTTAAATTGAAAATATTTTGTAAACTTACAGTTTAAGCTCAGGAAAAAAACAGTTTGGTCATTGAATAGTACTAATAGTTTAAGATTGAAAGTATAATTTTATACATGACCCAGCCCTACTAATTTGAAAAGAAAGGCTGAACCATATTAATTTGAATCCTTGTCTGAATAATAGTTCTTTGTTGTGTTTTTTTTCTTGAGCATCAGTCCATTAACTAATATTGTGAACCTTTGAATCTTTCCTCTTATGAGCACTATGATTCTTTAGTTTTAACCACCAGATTAATTTTCTTTTGACATATAATTTCCTCCTAATTTTATTAACCTTTTATTATTCTTTAAGTTGTCTTTTTAGCCCACATAGAGCGATTTCTCTTTTGTATTGTGCGTATATTTATATTACTCTACTTGTGAAGGACTTCTAAATGCATTCCTTAAAATTTTGGTCAAATGAGAGACAGTCTGTAGTGGGTTAAGCCTTGAACATTTAAAGAATGTTGAGGAGCCTTGAGGAAGGAATCTACATCAAGTTACCCTTGCCCTGCATGTGAGCAAATATTCTTTACTGAAATAATGGTAGAATTATTAAGAATGATTAACTTTGAGGTACTCATTTGCTCATTCACTTATCCATGCATTGAGTAAAGCATTTTTTTGAGAGCCTAGATACAAATTATCATGCTGTATGTTACATGGTTGTGAAGAAGGAAAAAGTCCACTGTTATATTGCAACTGGAGTGTGATGTTTTCTTTGTTGGGTAACAGTTTTGTGATTCAGTAAGAAAGTGCTTTGAAAATAGTACTGTGAAGTCAAGTGTGGATCACGTGCCTGGATTGTCATCAT